>LZPO01027601.1:25155-44603 GCA_001675575.1 Neotoma lepida
GATAGATAGATAGATGATAGATAGATAGATAGATAGATAGATAGATAGATAGATAGATAGATGAAGGAACAAGAGAGCATAATGGAATATATGTGACCTGAAAGCAGAAGAAAGGACTATTTTGCAGGGAAGGAAGGGNACTGGCAAGAAGGTAGAGACAAATGAGGGGAGGGGAAGATGAGGGAAAAATACATATATATCCATTTTTTTGATAGGCTAATGCTGGTTGTTCCAATGAGGATGACCCCATGGGCTCATGTGTGTAAATACTTGGTGTTCAATTGGTTGAATTGTTAGGAAGGATTAGGAGGTGTGGCCTTGTTGGAGGAGGTGTGTCATTGAAGGCAGGCTTTGAGGTTTCAAGGGACTTTGTAGACTGGGCTCTGAGCTCTCAGCTGCTGCCCCAGCACCATGCCTGCTTGCATGCTGCCATGCTCTCCCCCACCACAAGGGTAAGAGACTCCTACACCCTGGAAATAAAAACCCCAAATAAACCCTTATTTCTATAAGTTGCCTTAGTCATAGGATTCTATCACAGCAATAGCAACTAAGCAACTAAGACACCAACCAAAAAATATATAAATATAGAGTAAAGTAAAATAAAAACTCGCCTTCCCATCTCACACAGAAGAAAATGAACAATTATGAAAAACAACTGACTAGAATCCTATACAGGCAAGCTTCCCTGCATTTGTAAAAACAAAAGTATCTCAGGAAACAATAACAAACCTTGCCTAGAAAGACAGGCAATTCACTGACAAGGGTGAAGGATGGGCAGGAAAGGAGTGTGCTAGCTAATGAGGAAAGTCCCAGAGCTGTGGACTCTTCGCGCCGTAACTGCTTTCTGCCTTTCCAGACACTGGAGGGCAAGACNTAGTCCATAAATTATACTCTCACCCCATTTTCTAAATTTCATTAAAAACATTTTTCCCCTTTATCTGAAAATTCCTCTTTCTACTCTCACAAAGACACTCCTGGGCCCCGTCTTATTACCCAATAAGTAACCTGGTCCTGTGCACGCCAACTGTAATCAAGCCTGTGCTNCTACTCTAACAATGCACCTAAGTGGGCCGCAGACCTGTAGCGCTCACCCTGTTGTGTCATTTCACTTAATTAATAAGCAGAACAAAGATTTCAGAAAAGGAGGAAATTTGATTACACAGCATTGTAATGGCACTTGAGTCTACAGTGAAGACGGAGTAGGGTCTGCCCCGTTAAAATTTCCATTTGCCGTGCCATTGTACAGTGGGAATGTCAGTGCCGCTCCCCGCACAGCCCCTCCCGGGTGGCCTTTCGCTGCATCTCTCAGTAATACTAAACCATTAGTCATGCCCGGGTCAGTGGTGTGTCAATAACAGAATAATTATTTAAGGAAGCCTTAAGAGGAAGGACAGCAGCCTGATTCAGAACTAGCTCCATCACCCAGTATCATGGCTGGTTGATTAAATGAGTNGATGATGAATAAACGGCCCCTCTACATCTGGAGACCTAAGGACTGCTGATTCCATTATTCCAGGGTTTGTTTGGAGCTGCTAAACACCTTTTCAGACAAATAAGTGGCATGGCTTTTACCCCTGCCGATTGCAGCCTACCCTTCCTGAGCAGAACAAATTTAGCAGAGTTAATGGTTCTGGCATTTTAAAAGGAAGTCAGCCAGCAGGGTAATTCAGAGCGCTTGAATCTTTGCAAACACTAGGTGCAGAGAAGACATGGGCTTGAGATCCTGAAAGGGATGTTCAGATTCTCTGAGAGAAACCAGNGAAGGGTTAAGGAGGAATATGAGGGGTGTTCTGCAAGCCCTACATATTAAAATGAACACAGCAGATAGGCAAGTAGGGAGGACACCATGTGAGGTTGGAGTCACACAGGCAAAGAANCCTCAATCCAGGAGCATGGCCTTTAGCAGAGCCCTTCTCAGGCCCTTCAGAAGGAATTTGACCCTGCTGACCCCTTGATCTGAGACTTCTGGCCTTCAGACCTCAGAGAAAATGGTTTCTGGTGGCTTCAGCTGTTTTCTCTGTAGTCCTTGTCATGGCCACCCCAGCAGGCATATATGAAGTTCTAACCCCAGTGTCTACTGGCTGGGTAATCTTGGGAAAGTTACTTAAACTTTTGACCATTTATTTCTTTAAGGAAAATGAGAACAAAAATGCATTGTTTATTATGGGAATTACAAATATATTATGGGAATTGAGACCTTACATAAAGAATGGACTTTTCAATCTCAAACAGAAGCCCAAAGGAGAAAGATGGGGCAGGGGATGTTCAACAGNGGGTTTTACAGACAGTTTTCATCTAAGAAAACAATAAAATCTTCATAATGTTCCCTTTTAAATAAACAAGTACTCCTTCTATGTACATTGTTACTAGAACAAACCCTGCCATCTCTTACATAAGTTGTGACAGAGTTGAAAAAAAAAAAAATCTAGGAAACAAATGTCTTTAAAAGGCAGCTCCTTGATTTACACCACTGATGATAATACCCTGAAAATAATACTTCCTGTGGTCTTCTTCCAAACCTATAGCCCGGGTTAATTTTAGGAAAAGCATTGNATTTCCAAGGAAAATTATCTTACAAAGTATCTCACTAGTCCCCTTAAAATTGGCACGGTCATGAAAAAATAATGACAGTCTGAGAAACTGTCACAGCCAAGCAGAGACCCGGGATATGAGGGCAAGTGTACAGAGATATGCAAGCCTCTAGGGAGCCTAGAATACAAGGAAGATCTAAGGTAGAAACTAAGGAAATCTGAATAACTGGATGTCAATGACGCACCAGTACTGCTCCAGTAAAGGTAACGAGTGTGCCACGCTAATGGCCAAGTATTGATGATAGGGAAATCAGTAACAGGAGACTAGAAACATGGAATCATCTCTCGTTACTCTGTAAACCCAAAATTAATCTTTAAAAAAATCTGAAAAAAAGTCTTTTGGGGTTTGGGAGAGATTACCTGTGTGAAAGCGCCTGCTGTGCAAGTGTGAGGACCTGATTTTGAACCCCTGGGACCCAGGTAAAATCCCGATTCATAGTGTGATCATTAGTATCCCAGTGTTCCAATGGGGGAGACGGAANGCAGAGAGGGAAGCTCACAGGCTGCTAGCAGCAGGCAAACAGGAGAGATGCCGTCACAAGCAAAGTAGCGAGCAAAGATTGGCACACTTAAGATTGGCCTCCCCCCTTTACACACATGCATACCATGTCACATGTGTACCCACATTCACATGCATGAATGCGTACACATGTATACATATGCTTCACACACACACACACACACACACACACACACACACACACACACACATTGCCCACCCGAGAACCATGTTTTTCCGTTCATTTGCTCTCACTGATATGAGGCCTTCCCCATGGTTACCAAGCTCAAACCCAAGCCCTCCTTGACAAGTGTCACCACCAGCTGCCAATCACAGCTGTTTTCAACACCCAAATGACCTAGTAGTTCTTCCTTTACTGCTTGAGAAATAGAAAAACAGATGAGACACGTCTGAAGTATGTAGCTCTTCTCCAGGTCTGTCAGCATTGCCATAAGCAATCTTAGCAGGGAATTTGGAATAGATAAAGTTCTCAGGCTTNATACANGATAAATAATCTACAAATCAAAAACATATACACAAACACACACACATATTTCTTTAATTTTTAAAAAAAGTGGGCCATTGAGATGGTTCATGGGCAAAGACATTTGCTGCCAACCCTGGCAATCTGGGTTCAAGCCCTGGGACCTACCTGGCAGAGAGAACCAGTTCCCACAAGCTCTTCATTGACCTCCACGTGTTTGTCATGGCACAGTGGTACACAAGGATACATGCATACACACACACATGCACACACACATACACACACATACACACACATACACACACATGCACACACATACACACACATACACACACACATACACACACATACACACACACATACACACACACACATACACACAAACACACACACAAATGTAATAATTGTTTAAATTGCCTGGGAGAAAGGTCAGTTGGTAAAGTGATTGCCTTGAAAGCCAGAGGTCTTGAGTTTGATCTCAAGAACCTACATTTTAAAAAGGCCAAGGTGGTGTGTGCTTGCAATCCCAGTGCTGGGGAGGTAAGGACAAGCGGATCCCCACAGCTTGCTGGTGAACCAGCTTAACCTGCTCAGCAAGTACTAGGCCACTGAGAGATCCTGTTTAAAAAAAAAAAGAAAGGTGGACAACACCTGAGGAATGAGATCCAAGACTGTTCCCTGGCTTCTACAATGATAGAGGCATACACACACACAAGCACACACACAGACACACACACAAACACACACACAAACACACACACACAAACATACAAGCACACACAAATACAAACACACATACACACATAGCACACACATACACACAAATTGTCAACCCCCAAACTACATTCAAAACTTGTACTATTTTGATGAAGTTCAGAAGCATACAAAATTATGGATTATAATGCTTAGACATACCTGGATATGTAATGTGATAAAAACTGATTTTTTTTTAGATAGAACAAATAAGACATGAACTCAAAATGCATAAGCAGTCATCTCCTAGTGAGGACAAAGTAGAAAGAGAGCACAATGTCTCTCAGTGGGTGAGTATTATACTGTATAACTAAAGTGTGTATTACATGTTCTTTGGGATGTTATGAAATAAAAAGATAGATTTTTTTAAAGGATAGTCAGAGCTCTAATGAGAGTGTAATACTGGATTCCAACAGCCAAGGACTCCAACTTGGGCTTATGTAAAGAGAAAAATAATGTATTAATATTTTTGGGTGACTCACAGAATAACCAGAAGGACCAAACAGCCAGGCTACAGCTCAGCCAAGATCCTGGGCATCAGAACTGGGCCTGGGAAGACACCATTGCACACAGACACTTCAGCTTACATCTCCAAAGCTACAAATACTAGCGCTTTGCCAAGCTCCTTCTCGGAACCNAAGAGTGGACATCTGCTGCCACAGGGTGTCCTTATGGTTCCTGTTTCTTCATACTTCTAGCCTAGTTCCAACTCTGAGTGCGTAAGCCTGGTAGAGGCAGGTCATATGCCCGTGTCCTTCCTCAGAAAGATGGGGGGGCAGGGGGTAGGGGTGTATNTGTGTGCTGGGATTCTACCCTTTCCTCCAAAGCTCATAAGGTTATGAATAGCACACATGTAACCAGAGAGTTCAAATGTTGAGCNTCAAAAGAATTGACAAGTGTCCACTACAATTCACTTTCCACTGTTTAGCATCAAGTAACAGGCAGCCTTCTCCTTGTGCAGTTTCTTCTTAAAAAAACATTTATACCATACACACTTCAACTACCCCTCATAGCATTAATAAGTTGTCCTTTTTATCCCCAAACAGGGGTGGCCACCCAAAGATCCAAGGTCTCAGGTTCCATACTTAGCTCTACTTTCAAGATCTCTGAGTATATACTCTTAGTTAAAATCTATTCCTGATACGCTGTCATTGCTAACCCCAAATACTATGCTGACTCCTTCCACCAAGATTTTTCTGATAAAAACACAGGGTGGGGCGAGATAAAAGAAGAAAGGGGGAAAAATTTAAACTATGGATATAGGTTTCATCCAACCAAAACTACTCTAGTGGCTGTGAGTCAACAGTGACATTCATGAATCCCTGATCTCTTTCAAATGTCCTTTTGCCTTCACTTAGAACCTCAGGGTTCACCCTTACTCCTGAGAGATCTGAGTTGATGGTAGAAAAAGGACTAGACCCACCACACACACAGGACAGCAATGTCCTATGTGGGATGCTATTCAGGACACTCGAGCACCTTAAGGATTGCTGAAGATTAATACTTCTATACTACTTATATTTGGAACGATTATTCTGAGTTCTAAATAACTTTATTCTAAGGCACTCACAAATAAAAACATCACTCAGCTAGATTAAGGAGGCCANTCAAACCTCACTTGCCCAATCCCAAACTCTGTGCATTTCAGTAAATTTGTATACATTTAAAATGCACATTCTGAATGGCTTCTTGGAATAAATGCTTCAGTAATTTCTTGGACATAGAGGACTATTCCCTTCAATNGGCTGAGATATCCTCTGAATACCATTGACTATTTTGAACATAAGCCCATCCACTGCCATGGATGGCTGAGGCCCACTGTCAGGAAACATCTGCCTCCAAGTATAACCTGTTTTATATTACATCACGTTAGCTCTCAAACTATCCCCAGAGAGGGGGGAAATGGAACCCACCACTAAAATGCACATAGGGTGGCATTCAAGTGTCACACCATAGTGCACTGAGGACCTGTTTAACCACGCTTTTAGGTCAGCATTTTCCTTATCCTCGGAGTATTTCAATTTTAGAAAAATGAGAGCAAGAATAGAGCTGAGACCTTTTTTGTTCAATTACTCCTGAATCAGGAGGACATTATTGTCCACCTCCTTTGTGTTTCTTTCTTTCTTTCCCCAAGAAATTTGTCACTCATGCTGTTTCTCTGACAATCATTTCATTGATCTTCACCATTCCACTGTAGGAATATTTGAAATGCAAATGAGGTCACAGCTCTCTTTTCCATAAAAAAGGGGGGGATGGTCATCATTCAGAATGGTATGATTCTAAAAAAATCCCTATCTTTCTATTATGAGTACATAACAAGCTTTCTTTTACTTAATTTTTTTTTCTCTTTATCAAAGCACACAAACAAATTACTAGCAAATGCATGCAGTAGTTAATTTTCCTAAACATAGGAAATCACTGTATTGGAAGAATCTTTATTCATTTGACTGAACCCCGTCAATTTCTCAGACACTAAACATCAGCAGACTTAGCAAAAGCTCTTTGTATCTATCATCTACTTCATGCATCATTCATGTAAAAGGTGACCTGGGTCCCATTAGTTGACTAGCTGATCTGAATCTTTGGGCTACTCAGATAAGTCATTTCCAGTGGCCCTCTTTTCAAAATTAATGGAATAGAAGAAAATACATTCTACTTAAAAAACGCCCTGCTGGGAAATTCTCAGTGTAGTAAGGCTAATTCGTTTCTGTATTTCGACTTTCTTTCTCACCCTTATTTTTGCTTTCATTCCAAAGGACTGTGTTTCTGAATTTGCACAGATCCAGGAGCACAGATGATCAATGTTAANGCCCCAGCTGGAACTACACAGACATGAATGACTTTGAATCAGTAACTGCCCTTTGGTTCAAAACCTCCTTCTCTCTTTCTGCTTGAGACCTTGTAGGCCCATGAGAACAATGACCTAGTCACTCCTTGGAATATCTGTTGATCAGGGCCTTGCAGATAGTCAAGACTTCCACCATAACACCCTATAGTGTTATAGTCATGGTCATGGACCATTACAGAAATGAGTAATTGCTCATTTCCTTATTTGCCACACAATTATAACTAACCTGAAGTATGGTTAGGCTTTTTCATGTGTCGGGGTTGGTGGCTGTGTTTTGAAAGACTTACCTAAGTGGTCACCATCTCTTTCAAAACTCCTTCAATACTGCCCCACAGAGGTCAGCTCAGTCTGAACACTGAAGCTTAACAAAGTCCCCAGGAGGGTCCTGCTGCCTTCCTTTCTGCCAACATTTCCCACATCCTCTTCATGTTACTTTCTTCTCACCACCCTGAGCTGCTTGACATTTCTCTACTCCCATATTCCTTGTGTTTGAGATGCCTTCAGCCCTCCACCATCTCGGTAACACATCATTCTCCTATATCAGTTCAAACCTTCCCTCCCAGGCATTCTTGTTGAGGCCTATCTCCTATCTAGATACATCGGTTCTTTACTCTCAGCAATACCCACCCCTGAAGTAGTACCTATCATGCTGTCCTGCAATAAATGCTAATTCTTTCACCTGTATTCATTCAGAGCATCTTCTTTCACTCNTCAATAAAAGCACATTTTTGTCAGTCCAAATGTAAAAGGAATGGCCATTAAGGACATCTAGCCTTTAAATGAGGATGGCCAAGCTGACCAAGAATACATGTCACATTTGTCAATGCCAGTTGAGTATCTCTGTTCAAAATAGTTGGGGCCAAAAGTTGTAGTTGGTTGTTTTTGCTCTTTTGGGGGGTCCTCCACCCAGCTCCCAAATAAATCACACANGGAGGCTTACTCTTACTTATGAATGCCTCGCCTTAACTTGGCTTGTTTCTTGCCAGCTTTTCTTAATTTAAATTATCCCNTCTACCTCTTGCCTCTGGGCTTTTTCCTTTTTTTACTTCTGTGGCTGACTAGGTGGCTGGGTGGCTGGGTGGCTGGGTGGCTGGTCCCTAGCATCCTCCTCTTCTTGTTCTTGCTCCCCCTTCGGATCCCTCTAATGTTTTTCTCCTTCCATTTATTCTCTCTTCCTTCCAGCCCCGCCTATCCTTCCTCCTGCCTTGCTATTGGCTGTTCAGCTCTTTATTATACCTGTCTCTTATACACATCTAGATGTGTATAAGAGACAGGGGTAGCTGGCCCCTAGCATCCTCCTCTCCTTGTTCTCTTGCTCCTTCTTCTGATCCTAGATTTCTCCTTCCATTTATTCTCTCTTCCTTCCAGCCCCGCCTATCCTTCCTCCTGCCTTGCTATTGGCTGTTCAGCTCTTTATTAGACCAATCAGATGTTTTAGACAAGCAAAGTAACACAGCTTCACAGAGTTAAACAAATGCAACATAAAAGAGTGCAGCACGTCTTTGCATCATTAAACAAACGTTCCATAGCATAAACAAATGTAACACATCTTAAAATGATATTCTACNACAAAAAGAATGTCAAATTTTATATTTTTCCTGCTTTTTGAATACTTGCATATAAATAATGAGATAATCTTAGGTATAGAACCAAGTTTGAACGTGAAGTTCTCTTATGTTGTATGTATGACTTATATACCTACTCTGAAGGTAACTTTATACATTATTTTTAGAGTGCTTGGTTTTTGACCATGACCTACCACATGAGGTCAGGTAAAGGATTTTACCTACATTGTCGCATTGACACTGGAACACTTATGGCTTTGTTTACATAGTGCAGACTTTGGAGCAATTTTAGATTTNGGATTTTTTAACTAAGATGTTCAACCTGCATCCTCAATTACAGAATTTTTCTAGNTAAGGGGTCGATCACATGCTTGGCCCTAAATTCACAGTATCCTGTTAAAGTATATATTTGAAGGAGGCATGCTGAATCTTTTTGTATTTTAGGGATATTATTCCAACATGCAGTTTTTGGATTCTCAACTGAAGCTCTAACAAGTTGCCTTTACCCACGTGAGCACTGCAGCCAAGTGCAGCACCATTGCCCCACTGAGGGATTATTTCAGTGTTCTTTGTTTCGTGCTAAGATGTCTTTCTTATNTCTCTGGTCTCAACAGTTTGCCTTGCTCCAGGCCCCTCTACAACAGTGACCTTTTGCACATCTACNTTGGTTTTTCTGCTCCATTTCCANCAGTCAAAATTCTGCTGTGACCATCAGAAAGTGCACATCAAACACCTTAAACATCGAAGCTGAAAAAGAATCAGGGGAGATTTTTCCCAGGACATGGAACAGAAATTCAGGGCACAGCTAGCTGCTGGGAATAATAAAATGATGTCATCAGAAATCTGCCTGTACATTCTTTGCTGACTTCGTTATAGGCTCTGTAACAAGAAGAGATGGCCCCATCCACTGCTCTGTCCTGACCTTGCTCTTTCAACTAGAAAATTCCATGGTAACCTACCAGTTTTCTAACCAATAAAGCAAAAGAACTAAGGGGAATCTTATTGGCCCAGCTTGAGCTGCAAGCCCTCCCTAAGCCAATCACCATGGCAAACAAAATGCATTTCCCATTCAGATTGGCTATAGTGTGTCACCAGCACCTGGCACAGAGAATAATAGGTCAGTATCACTAAAAATACAAGACCAAGCATCACCACAAGACTGAGTTCTGTTAGCAGATAAAAAAGAGAAAGGACAAGCTTCTGGCCAGACCAAAGCTAGACATAGATCCCCTGTCTTCCTCCTCAGCAACGTTTAGAAAAACAAATGTCTACTCCTTAGGGTCATGCAAACTTTTCTACTGAAAAGCTAATAAATGAAAGGAAGTTCATGAGCTAGTGTTCTAGAAAGACACACAACCATTATATGAATATTACTAACATAATTACATATATACACAATATGCATGTAGAGCACAGGTATATGTAAATCACATGTATGTGTACACATACTATAGATGATAGATAGATAGAGAGATAGATAGATAGATAGATAGATAGATAGATAGATAGATAGATAGATAGATAGTCTATGACCAAAGCAACTTAGGGAGAAAAGGATTTATTTGGCTTACACTTCCACTTTACAGTTCATCATCAAAGGAAATCAGGACAGGAACTCAAACAGGGCTGGAACCTGGAGGCAGGAGCTGATGCAGAGGCCATGGANGAGTGCTGCTTACTGCCTTGCTCCTCATGGCTTTGCTCAGCCTGCTTTCTTATAGAACCTAAGCCTACCAGCTCAGGGATGGTACCACCCACAATGGGCTGGGCCCTTCCACATCAATCACTAATTAAGAAAATGCCTTATAGGCTTGCTTACAGCCTGGTCTTATTGAGGCTCACTCCTCTCTGATGACTCTAGCTTGTGTCAAGTTGTATGCACACACACACACACACACACACACACACAGAGAGAGAGAGAGAGAGAGAGAGAGAGAGAGAGAGAGAGAGAGGCCAGTTTTATTTTGGGGAATTGATTTACGTAACTGTGGGTATTGGTACAGGAACTCTGTGAGCTGGACTGCTCTATCCTGGAACTCCTGAACAGGAAATAATGCTGTAATCCTGAGAAAGAAGAAACTTGCTTCACCCTTCAGGCCTTTCAACAGATCAAGGAGAGCTCATAGGTATTATAGATAGCAATCTGCTTTACTAAGAGTCAAATGATTACAGACAGTGGTTTCTCCAGCTAACTCTCGGGAATCACCAGATCCCCGATGCATACCTGAAACCACAGAAAGTACAGAAATCTAGGTAGACTGTGTTTTTCCTATAAATATATAACTATGATAAAATTTCATTTATAAATTAGGTGCAGTAAGAGAGAAGCAATAACAACTAATAAAACAGAACAACTGTAACAATATACTAAGATTAAAGTTATATGAACATAACTTCCCTTGATGGTGAGGATATGATGCCCATAAAGAGGATGGATAATCAGCACAGAGATGTGATTTGTGTCTATGGTAGGACAGAATGGACCGGTGCAGTATTTCATCACTCTATCATGACATGTAATTTACTCACTTTTGGAACTTGCCACTTAACATTGTCAGACTTCAGCTTATTGCAGGTAACTAAAAGCATGGAAAACAAAACTAAGAAGAAGGAACTGCAGTAATTAGCCACTTCTACAAAAGTGCTTTATAGGAACATGCAAGTCAGTGTTTGAGTAACTGAGTACCATTGCCTAGTCAGGCTAACTATCCCAGGGACCTAACATAAACATAGGCATCTTTGAGTCCAGTCTGAAGTACTATATTTTTTGACTCTTTAATCTTAATTTTTTTGCATAGCTGGCACTTATTCTATACTATATCTGTCTCATTTTTCATATGTGAACAGTGTGAAGGATATTTTTACTCACTCCCCCGCAAAATAATTTGTACAGAATTCATTATTTCCAGGATGCTAATCAAGGCTGCATAGGTCTCTTCATTTCTGACACCACCGTTCCCAATCACGCTCCAGGTGAGAGGCATGGCCCAGCAGGCAGTTTGTGGAGCCCCCTTGGCATAGCAGATGACTTCCAGGGCCCAGCCACATCTCCTAAGCCCACCTGGAGATTCAGCTGCAGCTTTCACTATATCACCCTAGTTTTCTGCCTTGCCCAGTCAGGCTCTCTGTGCTAGCAGGAGAGCAATGGGAACCATTCACTCTCTTCTAAAAAAGGGCAAAGTTAGTAAGATCCCCTCCCTCCCTCCATCTACAAGGGTAGCCTGAAGGTCCCAGGGAGAGTGAGTCATTTCCCACAGTGTAAACAGCTCAGGAATCTCTTTTGTTTTTCCTCCATTTTCTTTTCTTGATCTCCATTCTTTCCTGAGAATATTGTCAAAAATAAATTAGTTATGCTTATACCTATGGAAAGCCCAACGATAATAAGCATCTTTTTCTTAGCTCATTTGAGCCCTAAGGCTGTGAGATTACCGGAGTTCAGAAACCTCCTCCCACAACTGATCCTGAACCCCCAGGCAAGTTCCAACTCTGATCTCAATTGCGNTACTCAGAGAACCCAAGGTCAAGTTTGAGGCTTCAACTTCTCCCTGGGATAGTTAATGATGAATAAACCCACATATTCTACATTTCTACTCACCCTGATCATTATGCCACCCACCTGCAATTTACATATGCTATCTCCGTCCCACCCTACAATTCTGCTGCCACTCTCACCAAAAAAAACAAATAAACAACAACAACAACAAAAAAAAACCTGCCAGTCACTCCTAAACAGTCAGGAATTTTATATTTCTCCTATAGTTCTTAATATAATAGGAAAAATAAGAGCAGAAGACAAGCTATAGGTGGGCAGGGATTGAGTCACTGAAATATTACATTTTTTTAAAACAATGCCAAAGCTGAGAATCACGGCACAGACTTATAATTCAGTCCCCAAAAGATGGAGGCAGGGGGATAGCAGAGGATTTAAAGCTAGCCTGTGATAGATAGCAAGAACCTACTTCAAAAAAATTCCAAGTATCTAGCAATCTATAAAATAATGTTTCCGTCTATAATAGTATAGGCCTTGTNACAATTCATATACCCAATATTATAGTCATAATTCCCATTTGAAATAAATCTGTGATTTTAATTAACCTGCAGACTTTCTGTAAGGCACTCACTATGTAAGAGCTCTTCAAATCGTTTTCTTAGGAGACCAGCGTGCTGAGAGAGGAAGACTGGTTTAGTCTTGGTGGCATGTAGGACGAGTTATAGAAGGACATGTATTAAGGCCTGCAGAAGTACTGTAATGGTCCAGNAATGAAGGAGGATTGTGACAGTGAGATTGGAAATGGAGAATGAACTAGAAGCATACTAAGGAAGGAGATGTGGAGATTATCAGTTGGCAAGTGTGGGAATGGAGAACAAGCAGTGGTTCCTCAATGAGGCTGGACAGAGAGCTGGAGCAAGAGATTCTGGCGTGACCTGGCTTTATGCACATCAAGCTTGAAGCTATGGAAACATCCAGGTTGGCAATGCCCATTAGGCAGATGGAAGGGAGCGGGGTCATGACACTCAGAAATCATGACCAGAAATTCAAGTACAGACATGGTAGCTCAGTGGATATCAACCAAAGCTCTGGTCTGCTCTATGTGATTCCAGCCCTCTCCTGAATGGTTCTGCTAGCCTGTATCCTTCTGGCTTACCCAAGAGTCTCTACTTCAAAACTCTGTAAAAGGTGTAAATCAGGCAGATGGTAATTGTTCTTTTCAAAACAACATCNTTATTCACTTGCTTACCTCATTCATATACCATCTTCTGTATTCTAGCAGGTGAGGTTCATTAAGTTGGGTCACACAGCTGTTTATTGAGCATGTACTATGTATGTATGGTTCAGGGACCACACTCACTCACATGGCAGAAATAAAGATGACTAATGACATGTGCCCTTAAGGAACATGGCGTCTGTAAAGAAGTCATGAACAAGTAGGTAAAGAAAGTTACAGGATAAGGACAAAAAAAAAAAAGATTTACTCAGAGAGGCTTACAGAAAAGAGGTACCTAGAAGGGACCTATGAAATGCTCAAGTAGACACCCAGGCAGAAGTGGGTCTAAGAAGCAGGCACAGGGGCTAAAAAGCACGTGGCCAGTGAAAAGAACTGAGAGAGACTCAGTTGGAGGCTTGCTTATGTGTATAATATAATACAGCAAATGGCCAGGGATAAGGCTTAAGAGTAAAGATCAGAGGTGACAGTCTTGATCTACTGGGATTTTGAATTTTAAGACATCTGCAGATGAGGCCAGCCCATCACAAGTAACTTTCACATCTTGTGATGCAGTTTAAACTTGGAATAGTGACGTCTACTTCTAATCATTGGAGCTTTTTACAATTCTCTAGCCAAAAGTCACTCCCTCTAGACTAAGCCCTTGCAATGGCGATGACTGTGGATCTCTTATTAATCTAACTGCTTCCCTTCCCAATCAAGATCTCTTATTTATCCATAGACTCCTAACAAATATTAAAAGTATTTGTTAGTCTAGCTGGCAAGACTGCTCAGCAGGTAAAAATACTTGTCATGCAAGCTGAGGACCTAAGTGAGAGCACTCCTTGTCATGCACACATCTATGCACACGATAAATAAATAGATAGATAGACAGACAGACAGACACATAGATAGATAGATAGATAGATAGATAGATAGATAGATAGATAGATAGATAGATGATAGATAGATGATAGATAGATAGATGATAGATAGATGATAGATAGAGACAGACAGACAGACAGATAGATAGATAGATAGATAGATAGATAGATAGATAGATAGATTGATAGATAGACAGACAGACAGACAGATAGACAGACAGACAGATAGATAGATAGATAGATAGATAGATAGATAGATAGATAGATACACAAGTTTATCTCCCAAAATTGAGTTTGTCATTATGCATGCATCATGACCAGGTATGTCATAATCACAAAAGAGTGGATCCAGGAGATAGTGAAAAAAATGCAGTAAGAATTATTATATCTACTACTTCTTTCAGTGTGCTGTAGAAAGAAAAAAATGAAGCTACACAGCCTTGCTCTGCATCTCTGATGTACATGACTATATTTGTTACTTTTCCATTGCTATACTAAAACACCATGACCATGTCATCTTATAGAAGGAAGGATTTATTAGGGGCTTACAGTTACAGAGAGCTAAGAGTCCATCATCTTGGGGCAGCGGACATGCTGGTCAGAGCAGGAGCTGAAAACTCACATCTCAAAGCTCAAACAGGAAGCAAAGAGCACCCTAGAAGTAGCAGGCATCTTTTGAAACCTCAAAACCCGCCCCCAATGACATACTTCCTCCATCAAGGCCACACCTCCTAATACTCTCCAACCAACTGGGAACCAAGTATTCAAATGCACAAGAGAACGTTTCATTTAATCCACTACGATGACAGAGAAGAAATGTTCACCATGCAAGAAGCAATGGGGCCTCCACCACCATGAGAATCTGAGTGTTTCTCTACTATTCTCAACTCCAAACCTACTGGGAAATGACACAGGTCCAGCCTGGGCTAAAAAATACTCTTGGAACAATCCATAAATGCCAAGTGTTAGATATCAAGTGTACCCCGTGGCAGGTGCACGCCTGTGATCTCAGCACTTGGGAGGCAGGGGCAAGAGGATCAGAAGTTCAAGATCAGACATGAAATCTGTCAAAAAAAAAAAAAGAAAGAAAGAAAGAAAGAAAGAAAGAAAAGAAAAGAAAAGAAAAGAAAAGAAAAGAAAAGAAAAGAAAAGAAAAGAAAAGAAAAGAAAAGAAAAGAAAGGGAAAGAAATACTCCAATGAGGCCAGCCACTGTGGCTGGGAGGACTGCTAGAGAGACCTGGTCTAACCTGGGCAAATCTCTATGGAGGTATCTGGAGTGGTGAGTATGTCTGATATCACTGCTGTCGCAGGAGTAATCAGTTCAGGGAGATTGCCTAACTCACTCCCCTCAGACCTAGTTCTGAGCAGATGTCCTAACTTTCCTGAGCCTGCCCTCCCCTGTCAATCACCATGCCAAACAGTAGTTCTTAGCCTTTAATCCAGCTTTGCACATAACTGTAATCCTTACACAAGGCCGTTGAATTCCTGCTCTCCTCTTCACACACCTTGCTTGGTCCAGAGTTCTCATCCTCCACCATGGACCCACCTAAGCCAGCTGATGCCCATCTTACATCTTTCACTCTAGGTGACAGGTCAGGATGTCTTAGGACATCCTGTGTACACCTTTACATTCCTCTATCCATCAACTCCATTGCCCCCGAACAATCCAATAAATCCAAAGTTAACTAACTATGATTTGGAGGGAAAGAATTATTTTANAACAGACTCACTGTGCATTGTTCTGTGTTAACTGAGTGGCACGTATCAGAGCCACACACTTCCTCTCTTTTGTGCAATTCCACAGTCCCAATCTCAGTTACCACTGAACAGTATAAAATGATGACAGTTTCCATATATACACAGTTCAGTTAACATCTGTATACCAAGCGAAACACCCTGCATTCGAATTCGATATTGTTCCATGTAGTCATGAATCCAACTGCCTAAGAGTCCCCCTGTTCTGTTTCACTCCCTAGAGGTTTTCAGCCCTTTTCGGCATCAGAAATTAGGCTAGTGGGTGGTGGGGCTAGGAGGTTTGTCAGGCTATCTTTCCTGCTCACTTACCCTGTCAATTTTCATTGTTACCCTTTTATTGTCATCAAGTTTATAGGAGAAAAAGATGGCATCATATTAAGGCATAATTAGGATAATAAACGGGGGCTGTGGTTTGTTTTTGGCCTGATTCCAATTGGGTAGCATAATCACCTCTAGCTGACTGCTTGATGACTGTGACTTTGACAAAGTGGCATTATTTACTGCTAATGGATGAGATGATGATTTATTACTAATTACTCCCCCTTTCCACAAATTTTATATTATGTTAAATGAAGGATTACAGTGGAGGGGGGAATAAATATTCACTAGGGAAAAATGTCTAACTGCAAAGTTCATGGAACCAGGCCCCGAGGAGAGGAGCAGATTAGAGAAAACTGAGCTGAAGAGTGATCGCTATTCTCTTACCCACTTCTGCTGTGAACAGCNCACTCCTACCTCATGTAGGTCTCCACACCACTCCATTTCTCCAGAGCATCCTCCATCTACCAACCCTGAGTTTCATTCTCCCTCCCTCTTAACCCAGGTTAAGGAGCCCCTGTGATAGAAGTACCTTCCCCAGGGTCAGTTTGGTATTCAGGAGTCTCCTNGTGNTGGGGANACAGAATCTTTCTAAATGAGAGTTGAAGGTGATTTTAAGAACCATGGGTGTTAGACAAAAGATTCAAGTAACAGAGAGAATGTAGATGGATAGAAATGTGGGGTTCTAAGCCTATAAACAATGGTAAGACCATTGGGGCAAAATAGAGTTTCCTTTACCAGTACACATGCCCCTTTTGCAAGGAGACAAGTGCAGACCTGGGGAGTCCTAACTGGAAGATTGGACTAGATGAGTAAATTTGAGAGGGAGAACTCAAGAGCTGTGCTGGGTGTAGACGGGTGTGTAAAAGGAGGGTCAGGAAGAGAACCGGAGATGGCACAAAGCTGAGCTGGAGACAGACTGGAAGACCCCTGAGGCCAGGAAACACCTTTTTATACTTCTTTATAAATCTACAACCTCTGGCANAAGATCCTGAGCAGAGAAATGTTCTGAAATGTCTTGATTACTGAGTTTTGGCAAATATACTAACAGAAGGGGAAGCAGCATTCTTTGCATATAGATCAACTAATTACTAATTTTCCTAAACCAACACTTGTAAAAGATGCTATCTTCTGATTATCAGGAATTGGAACAGCATCAACTTAAGATTATTCTTTTATTCCCATCCCATTGGAGGTCTTCACTGCAGGCTAAAATTTTCATATCCTTTATAATTAGCACACAGAGCAGTATCTGATTTTAATATACTTTTGATCAAATTTTACTGTCCAGTAAGTTGCTAATACTGTGTGATTGCTGAGCTCACAGCAGAATAACCCATCCCTCCCCACCCAGGTACATAGAAACCACCCAGACATGACTGTACTCTAACAACAAACAAAGCAGTGAACTCTTGGCAATATCTCCCCAATTTAAAGAAGTGACCCATGACATGTCCTGAAGGATGAGTTCACTAGCAGAGAAGAGAGAATGGGATTTTCTAGACATAGAAAATGACTTTTCAAGGTGTGAAGACTTACAGAAGACTGAGGAATGATAAAAATGTCAGTGTAATAAGAATGCAAGGTGTATAGAGTAGACAGGAAGAAACAATAACAAGTGGGGTTGCTTAGAGATAAACTGTACTGAGAATTTGCATAGACAAATTTTAACCTTTGAGCCACTGGATGCTCTAAAGCACAGGAAGGAATGTACAGTCTGTCACTTATTGCTACCAACATTTCCAGTAGATGCCCAAATTCACTTACTCTTGTTACCATAAATGGCATATTAATAACTGATACACATCCTCCCACATACTTTAAATGATATGTAGATTATCGCTAATGTCCAATACAATGCAATGCTATGTAAGTCATCTCTTATAACTGTTTAGGAAGTAATGAGAAGGATAAAAGTTTGCATATGTTTAGCATCGATGCAAAGCTGTATGAACTTTTTCTTGTGAAATGAGCAAACATCCAGACAGGGATCTACTGACAAGCCAAAAACATTATTGCACCCAAGTCTAACTTGGTGAACCAACTAATTTGACTAGGGTTACTTATGGGAGCATGAGTGTGTGACTATTTACAGGCAGCACTGAATGAACAGCTACCCCACTGAAGGAAATGTTTCCCAACAAACGTAACACCTTATATCCTCCAGGAGAGGTGGAGCGTCATAAGCCCCTCCCACTCAGCAACCATTAACTGACTGTCTATCAGAGGAAAAGGGCCTCACGAGCCCTCCCCGACCCTTCCATGACTACTGAATGTTAATGTGCCAAAACTAGTGTAGGTCTCCTGTGGGTGATCAAAGCTGCTGAGAATTCANGAGGGCAATGACCATGCCACACCCCGGGGACAGCATTCCACAACACACTGTGGGAGGGTCGGCTATGTGTGAGTNGATGGGTTGATTGGATACACAGATGCAGAATGTGCAGATAAAATACAGAGAATCAGCTGCTTTGTGATGCCTTTTGAGTTTTGGAAACCAAACACTGACACAGGGTAGAGCAGAGATATAAAAGAAACCCAAAGAGAATGTACACGGGGAACCCTGGTGAGAAAGTGAGAGTTGAGCCACTCAAGGAAGACTCAGCAGCCCCCAGGTATAACTCAACAGAGTCATCATGGCTGTGCTTATTAAATACAAGAGCAAGAGAGAGAGAAAAGACCTCAACATTTCTAATTTGACCCTGGTATATATGTGAAAACTTTTGTGTGAAAGTATTCTATAATTTTTTAACTATTGCCCCACTGGGCTTTCTGGTCTAAAGAATTTTGAACTAAATTAAATTAAATAGACAAATATTTATTTATATGGCATAAAGGAAGAAAAATCAGCATCCTTTGAGTGCTGTTAAGATGCTTGATTTAGGCTAAGTTGTCATATTTAGTCTTCACAAAAGCCCTGTGACAAAGATATTACTACTTTCTTTTTAGCAGAATAAGAAGCCAAAACACAGAAAAAGTATCCTAGGATCCAAACCATGGTCACCGGGTTGGTAAATGTCAAATAGAAAAAATTCAAACTCAGGGTT
>LZPO01027601.1:52692-64644 GCA_001675575.1 Neotoma lepida
GGTAGCCCAGGCTGGCCTCGAACATCCGCCTGCCCCTGCCTCCCAAGTGCTGGGATTAAAGGCGTGCGCCACCACCGCCCGGCTTGTTTGTTTGTTTTTTTATATTGACAGGGTCTCACTATGTAGCTCTGGCTGTCCTGGAATTCACTTTGTAGATCAGGCTGGCCTTGAACTCACAGAAATGTGCCTGTTTCTGCCTCCCAGGTCCTGGGATTAAAGGTGTGTGCCACTAAGCCCAGCTTATAGAAGTAGTCTAGTCAATGATGAAAATTCAAGAGAGTTGGTGTTCCCTCCTTGCTAAATGACTCACTCATTTTCTCTTGGAATCTCTATTGAAAACAGAATTAGCAAACTTGAGGGAAGGAGAGAGTGGATAGGGAACAGCCAAGACAATAGGACATGTGGCTGTGTTTCAGGAGTAGAATATAGCTTGCCTTTCAGGTCTAAGTCTCTGTGAGAGAAATGGAGAGACTCTAGTTGAGGAAGGCAGGCAAAGAGTGNTGAAGAGTCTAACCTTCCCACTCTCTAAGGGAGAAAAGTGATTTTTTGAGATAAAAATCTCATAACTTAGCCCAGGCTGGCCTGCAACTCAGTCTCTTCCTGCCTTAGTCTCCCAAGTTCTTGGCCTACAAGTGTGTGCTGTCATGACTGGTTCTTCCCAGATTTCTTGTCTACCATGTTTAATTAGTTCTCATTTGCACTCAGTCTTGAGCCAACAATATATGGAAGCTTTTCTTCCCATTAAAGATATGAACCTATAAAACATGTAGAGAGATAGGAGTAATGATTTGCATTGGAAACACATTTATTCAAGGATCTAAATCCCTTTCAAGCCTGATTGTGTCTGGTCTTCAGAGATAATGAGGTACTTATCAAAATTATCTTCAAGATNCGTCAATGAGNGCAAGTATCAAGTTCAGCTGAACAGAACTGGAGCCTAATTCCACCCTTGTTCTGTATGTAATCATTCTTATTATTATCATCCAACAGCATTTCTGATGCTGACACAACCCACGGTGCAGAATTCAGCTAACACCTGAAATGCAGCTACAGTAGACCAGACAATGCTTAAAAAGCACTAACCCTGAGACCACAGCACTCCTAGTCTTGAAAGCTTCAGTATACGTGCCAAATTTATTCATAATGGAAATAAATTGCAGAATCCATGCAAAGTTATTCCTATGATTGCTCCTGCAAACACTATAAATAGGCCTTGTTGACTTCTGATGATCCAGCCTACTAGTGTAAAGGTTAACAGTGGCACTAGCAAGTTCCGAACAGAGTGTGCTCAATTCTGAGTCTTCCAAACCCCCTCTGATTGTATTTACCTGCTTTCTTTATCAGCAGGTGTTTGGAACCCTGAAAAACAAAGTTCTCGCTGCTCTAATCTTACAGTGAATGGTACACATGCAAGCCATCCATTTATAGAGACAGAGATGATNTGTGGCTTCTCCATCTCTCCAACTAGATGGCTAGTGTGTTCATGGAGTCTCACCCACTAGGGCAGTGGTTCTCAACCTTCCGATTGCTGGTACCCCTTAACAGAGTTCCTCATGCTGTGGTGACCCCCTCAACTATAAAATTATTTTCATTGCTACTTCATAACTGTAATTTTGCTGGTTATGAATTGTAATGTAAATATCTGATATGCAGGAGATCTGATAGTNGACCCCTGTGAAAGGGTTGTTCCATCCCAAAGGGGTCATGACCCACAGATTAAGAATCAATTTTCTAGAGTCTTACCATCATACACAGTAGTTTTCCTAATAGGATACTGTGGTGGGTCTTTTAAGCACAGTAGTGTATTTTATTACATTTCTAGAGACAGAAGTGTTGGTGCTTAGTTTCCTCTGAGGTCTCTTAGCTCATAGACACCATCTTCTTGCTGTGTCTCCCNTGATCTTTCCTCTGTGTGCTCATGTTCATGTCCTAATCTCTCTTCTCTCAGTAAAGATACCAGTCATATTACATTAAAGTTAACCCTTTCGGCCTCGTTTTACTTCAGTGAGTTACCCCTCCAAAGACCCTGCCTCCAAACAGTCACATTCTGAGCTAGAGGTTACATCTTCAACTTGTCCATTTTGAAGGCATCATAACTCAGCCCCTAACACTGCATTTCTGAGATAGATAATGCTTATGGAGTGGTCAAGNAGAGGACACCATATCTGATTGATGCCTCAATATAAATATACAAACTGATTCTGGATGGACAGAAAAGTCATGTTCAGCCTGAAAACTCACTCCCAGCCCCTCCTCAGCAGCTCACCTTCCTGATGCTGCAGCAAGGCATCCGCGCTGCTGTCACTTGCCTGGAGAAGTCAAGTAGACTTCACTGGAGCTCCTGAGAGACAACCAAAGCTTTTCAAAATGGCAGGCGAAGGAGCGAGAGCAAAAACATCACTGTACTAACCTGGCGATGTATCATCGTCCCAGGCCACAGTGAACGTGGGCTTTCTGCCCCCCCAGCCCGTTTGCTAATATTATGTGATCAGGGTGCTGTTTGACATGATGGTATGTTGCACTTCTGTCTCTCCTCATGTGTGTGAATTTAAGCACATTATTAAATCCCTCTAACTCTCACCTTCCTCATCTGTAAAGACGGATAACAACTTTGTTGTGAGAATTGAATATGCTAATTCACTCCAAGTGCCCTGGCATTAATTGAGCATTGAATTAATGTTAATTTCTTTCCCTTTCAGACTTCCTACTCCATCATAAAACTGCAGACTGGATGGATCACTAGATGACCCCCGCCTCTCTCTGTTACAGTACATCTCCACTTATAAAAATTCACATACCTCCCGCATTGTACAAAGGTTTGACATCCATATCTTGTTGAGATTTACAGCTTTGACCTCTAAGATGGTTTGGAATATTAAAAAGACAATGCATGGATGTTCCCCAATCTCCAAGCCACAGAGAGCACTGAGGAGCCCCCATGTCTGGGCTTTGGGGGTCAGAGAGGAATTTTCATTTGCTGCTGTGTGGATATTTAGTTCCCACTGCAAAAATTAAATTATTCCCAGAGGTCACAGGCAAGGCAAGTCAGCTGTTTTATTTAAAGACACAAGATACAAGCTAAAGCCCCCTATGGATAACTGAAAGAAGAAGAAATTGTTGAAGGGACTGAACAATCATTGAAGTTCTTGTCAGAGTCCCAAGACAGGCCCTCACTGCCTGATTAGCTCCCAAGAAGAAATGTCAATGACCCCTCTATTTGTTTTGTGATTTGCCTGTCAGCCATCTTGCTCTGTGCTTGCAAGCCTCTGCATTTGACTATTTGGCCCAGTGTTGGAAAGGGCAGGGAGGAAGTGAAAGACTCCCTTCAGACTCCCTTACCCACTCAGTCTGCCTGCATCCTGGCAGAAACCCACTAGGCTTTGTTTGAACCTGTTTGTTAGACAAAGGGAGCCATGGCTGCGCCAGGCCCCGGGCATTGCACCATGTTAAGCAATAATAGAACATTTCTACAATTATCTTATAGTCTATGATAGACACAAAGGAGCCAGCAAAGTTTTTATAACATCCCTCCAAAGCAATCTCAATGGGAGATGCGGGGAGACTGAACAAAAAGGGATATGCCATGCAAAAATGACTTTTTCATAGATGCAAAATAATTCCAGATCTCTGCAACCTGCTGCAACTGCCTCTCCTGGGTTACCCTTTTCATATTCTGCAATTTCATTTGCTTGATCTAAGCTACATTCTTCTAAATCAGTTTGGTCCAATGCCAATCACATAAATACATACACACAGCCACATACAACAAGATTGAAAAATCTTTACAGTCAAAAAAATCTGGGCTACCATAGTACGGAGACATCTGGGGGCAGCACTGTAGGATTTACTACTCTCCTCTTTTGAGATAGGTCATTTTGACACACATAGGTCACATAGAGCAAAGAAAGCCAGGCTCAGCAAGGGTTTCATCAGATGTCACAGTCATCAATCCTAGCAGAGCTAACCCATCCTAAGGTAGCAGAACAGTGCACCCAGACATGCACACGACACNCTCGTGTGAGTGCACGCATAAACACGTAGTTTAGGATTCCGCCCTGTCAGCCTCCACAGCCCCAGATCCTTTGTGATTGTTTATGGAGAAGGAAATAAACAACCTCATCGGCATTCAGATTTTTCTGTACTCAGAACAGTTCATGAGAACCAGAGTCTTGTACCAGATCAGGAGTACATGCCTGTTATCCCAACACTTGGGGAGCAGAGAAAGGTAGGCTCACCACAAGTTCAAGGCCACCCTGGGATATAAAATGAGCCTTTTCCTCAAGCCTCACCCCCAAGAGAACATACAAATCTCAAATGGTAATGCTGTTTGTTGACATGTCTTCCGAAGGACATCTTCCAGAAAGAAAATCTACCTAGAGAGGAAAATGTAGAACAATGGCCAGAAACGGATGTGGAGACTGAGTGAATGCTCACCTTTAACCTGAATTAAAGGGAAAAACAAGCAAGGCAGGAAAACAGAATGACTCCCTGTCACAGCCATGTCCCCTCTGTGTATTAAATGCTAAGAATGGATAGGCCAGGCTCAGTTTTGCTCTCACAGAATTTAGAGGACAGTGGATATCATAAGGCTGTATACACATATAGAAATATCATCAGCCCCCACTGGTAAGCACATTAAATATGTTAATAATGAAAAGGGCAATTCTGAAACAGTTTGATCATGGCTAGTGAAACCAGTTGTTATCTGGCCCATGCTTAGCCAGGAAAACCATTTGGAGAGTGAGAATTCCTTAGACATGGAAAGTGACGTGATCAGATCGATTGTTTAAAGGATCCCTTTAGCTGGAGGAGAGAGAATGATTTGAGGAGAGGTAGTTACCAGCAGGAAGACCCATTTAGAGGCAGTTGAAGCATCCAGCAGAGAGATGCCAGGGTCTGGTTTACCCGCATATCAGTGGCAATAGAGGACAGAGAAGGATTCAGTAGCTAAGAAACAGAATCCATCCTTCCCTTCCCGAGAAAGACTATGAATGATACACCCGAGGGGGAGGAGCAGACATTTTGCCTAATGCTCTTCAAATCCAAATCATCACTCCATATTTCTCTGTCTTAAGAAAGAGCCATCTGTCATTTATCTTCAATGAAATCCTTGGTAATTGAAAGAAATCCCAAATGTAGCATTTGTATTGAACCCAGAAATGTCACACAGTTGTCCCGACTAATGCCAACAGCTCCTTTTGAAATCATACACAGGACCCGCCCGGACCCTGCCTCACTGCTGGTACCCATTCATTGTTCCACTTTCTCAAAGTGAATGAGCAAGCAAATCAACACTCACAATAAAAATATGAGGAGGTATTTACAGTGATGGGAAGCACAGTCAGTNCAATAGCCTGCTGGGTTTGTTGGGATTCTGTTCATCAGACCAAATTTTCCAACCCATGTACGTTGCAGGTATCTTTACTCCTATAAGAATTTCTATTGATAGATGATGCCATTCTCCAAATAGCTTCTTCAAGTATCATTTAAGAATCTCAAGTGATCTAAACCAGATATTTTAAAACATTATAATAGCATAATAGATATGAACCAAAAAATAAATCTTATTACATTTAAGGAAAATCATTTTAAAGAAAAACATCTGTGATTTATCCATAAAAAACAGCTATACAACTTGTGGTTAAGTGGTTAAATATATGCATGTTTTCAGTTACCCAACAAAATAGAAATTTCAAAATGCCCCACCATCTGAAATCCCATTTATTATTAGCCCATAAGTGCTTATAATCCACACTATCATTTTANAATATTCATGTAAGCCACCACTTATTCATTCTGCAAATATTTGAATTGTTGAATATCACTAAGCATCTGCCTTGTGGTCAAGAGTATACTAGACCCAATGTACCCTGAAACAATAGAACAAAGCTCATAGACTAGAAAGAATAACAAAAATTCAAATAAATATGATACTGAATTATGTGCCACATGCAAATAAATATAAGGCAATGCAATGCTTTTAACACAGTCCCGAAGGGCCTCCTAGAGGAGGTGACTTTTGTTGTTTGTTTGCTTTTTGAGACAGGGTTTCTCTGTATACCCTGGCTGTCCTTGTGTGCCACCACTGCACAACNAGGAAGTGACCTTTAAGGTAGCTCTTAGCAGAAAANCCAAGTATGGCAAAACAACCTTAGCAGTCAGGGAGACAATCTAGAAATAAAGGTCCTATGAGGACGTGGGAATCACCAGGCTGGAGCACAAGGTCCATCAAAGGAGAAATGTAAAAATACACAAGACTCAGTGTGCCTCAGTGAGCCTGCTGAGATACGGGAGAAACACAGATGTTACTTTCAGCTCATTCTTCAGAAAAGACTGTGCTAGGAAAACTTCTTGTGTTTAGTGTGTTGACAATAAAGTAAGCNGGTTGTGCAAGCCATGATGTGAAGTCGGACAAAAAGCTCTGTTCCTCTGTTCCCTCCACCACCATAAAGCCTAATGTCCCAATGGGATAGAATTTGGGAGCAAATTATGTCTAGATAAAGTCATGGAGATAAGCCCACCCCCCAACTGTGGGAATAAGGCCCNGATAAAAAGAAGGTCTAAGAAGATGGCTCAGTCAGTAAAGCCATTGCCTTGCAAGCATAAAAACGTTAGTTCAGATCCCCAGAACCCACAAGCCGTTGAAAAGCTTCCATAGNGCCCTGCACTTGAATCCCCAGTTATGAGGGACAAAGAGAAGCAGATTCCTGATGCTTCCTGACAAGCTAGCTTGGCCTCCATGGCCAAGTTCCAGACAATTAGAGACCTTTCTCCCAAGGTAGATGATGATGCAGGAGTAACACCTGAGGTTACCTTCAACCTCCATACACATATACGCACACCCAAAAAGTTAGAGATGCCAAGGCTTACTCTTCCCACCATGTGCCCATATACTGAGGAGGCAAGCCAGGAACCAAATCAGATATCACCAAATTTGAGACGTCCAGACTCCAGAACGTGAGAAATAGTCTCTGTTGCTGAAGCCTAGTTTCCTCCAGTGGTTTGTTATCAGCACTGTGAGACTAACAAGACTTCTCTCTTTCCCTCCCGGTCCTCTTACCATAACTCTAACTCCGGCTCATCCTTCAGTCAGTGTCTTCAGCATTGTCACCTTTTCAGAGCACTCTATCTGATGACCCCACATCCCTGCTTAGCCATATTGACAACAGGTGTTGCTTGCAGGGAGTCAGGGTCGGGCCACTGTATCTTTCCTCTGCTCTCCATACCCCGGGACACAAATACACAATGATGAAAATTCTCAGCAGTTTCTTAGGGCTTGGTCAATGGCATCCTGAATGACCTAGAAGATCACCATTAGGAAATAGTTAATCCAGTGAATTCTGATTCCAGTGCTAACTTAAAATCGGGGCTCTGCTCAGTACTGTTTGATGGAACTGGTGGAAGATGGCTGGTGAGGGTGTTGTCAGTAACAGCGCAGTAAGAAACAAGGCAATGTGAGGAGTGGTGTGCCTAGAGGGGCGGTGAGCTAGAGAAGAGAAGGGAGCTTCAGGGACAGCAGCCCCACCCACAAAGCAGGAAGGTAAATACTCGTGGGAACTGTGCAGCGGATGGCACAGAACGTCACTTTCACAAGTGGAGAATTCCAGAGTCAGCCAGTGGCCTGGCAAAATAGCACGATAGAAGAATTTCATGTTTAAGCCTGAGCTGCTCAGATCCATCAGGAAACAGCACCTTGTTTTCATATCATCACAATTTTACCACCCACGTGGTCCTTCGGCCCCTAGAAAGTAGCACCCCCTCCTGAAATCTGCAGGCATCCCACAGGGCAGTTTTCAAACACCCGAAGCTCCACTCAGTCAGAGCAGCACATGGCCACATATATTTAGGGATTTTAATCTTTCCACATAANTCACTCCCTCTGGCTACTTAATCATGTGTGACAACTTGCAGTGCCTGCATCTCGTGCTCTGATTTCCCTGAAAGGTCTTGCAAGCTAAGCAGGGTTAAGCTGAGTGAGTAACTTGGATGAAAGGCACAAGAACCACACAGGAAATGCACGAAATGAGTCAACAGGCAGCATGTCTCTCAGAACCTTGGCCTCTCGCCACCCAGAAGTAGAGAGCTCTCTGAGTCTAGAACTCTGCTGTTTCCTGAATGTGACAACCCACTGTGTCCTCCTGGCCTGTAGAAACCGGTCTCTCCACATTAGCACACTCTGTGGGTCTGTGCTCCCAATTTCCCAAATTGCCCTAATCAGAGTTGTATTGGAACCAATCAAGCTAGGATGGCTGTCGGACTTTGAATGCAACCAAGAAGAATTATTAGACTTTGTCAAGATTCCCAGACCATAGCTGCTGGGCATATAGCAATGGCTCTGTCCTTTCCTCTTCTGAATTTAACACTACCATAACCTCAGACCTGCCTATTAACCAAGGCCAATGGTGATGATCTCTGTTGTTTAGATTCTATTGATGATGCCGAAGTCCATGTAATCTGTATTTTGTGAGTGTGTGTGTGTGTGTGTGTGTGTGTGTGTGTGTGTGTGTAGGTCCATGTAATCTGTATTTTGTGNGTGTGTGTGTGTGTGTGTGTGTGTGTGTGTGTGTGTGTGTGTGTGTGTGGAGATACATCATGAACAGGTGAGAAGGTGGTAGTGGGTGCATGTGCAGAGTAAAACTTTTTATATCTAGTGTGTTGATGACAAAGTGACCAGGTTGTGCAAACCATGAAGTCGGACAGAAAGGATACAGTGTGCACACTCATGACTATGCATGTGAGTGTAGAAGTTAAAGGACAATCTCTAATGTCTCAGGAACATCGGACACTTCCTTTGAGACACAACTTTTCATTGCCCCAGAACTCACCAATTAGGCTAAACTAGATTGCCAGTGAGCTGCAGGGGTACACCTGTCTCTGATTCCCTAGCACTGGAATTACAAGTACACACCTCCATACCCAGCATTCCACTTGGGATCTGAGGATCAAATGCAGGTCCACATCTATAAGCATTTTACCAACTGAGTTATCTCCCAGTGTAAGCTGATATTTCCTGTCCTGACCGCCTGTTCCCAAACAACCAGCAGCCACTTCCCAAATAACTGACTCCGAGACTTAATATAAATTATAAATGCTTGGCCAATAGTTCAGGCTTGTTACTGCCTAACTCCTATACTTAAATTAACCCATATTTCTTATCTATGCTTTGACACATGGCTTGGTACCTTTTCTCAGTATGGCGTGCCCATCTTGCTCTCTCTTCGTCTGCTGGCAACTCTCTCACTCAGGGCTTCTTCATTCCAGTATCCTCAATTTGATTGTCCTGCTTAACTTTATCCTGCCTTGCTATAGGCCAATCAGCTTCTTTATTAACCAATGAGAGTAATACATATTCACAGTGTACAGAAGGATTATTCCACAGCATCCCAGGCCTCTTCTAGGCACTTTTCTCATAATAACTCATCTTTTATAGCCCTACAATGAGAGAGTAAGAGCCTTGCCCATGGTCACATAGACAGTAAGAGGCAGCCTTGAGTTTTGACCTCAGTTCATCTGACCGCAGAGCCATTTCACTAGTCTAATAGACACCTTGATATTATTGAAATTTCTTCCACTTAAGGAAAATAAGAGCCTNGCAAGCATTTACAAGGAAATTATGTTTTTCTTCCATAGGATTATGGAAGAGCCATTGGCTCCTCTTGGAAGCCTGAAGGAAAAAAGGTTATGATAATGATTCAGTAAGCAGAAGTAGGGATAGAGACAGTAAATATTTATGAGCTCTGCTCTAGCAGTTCACTTCCCAGTGTGGGGTAAAACAGCATTTAAAAACCAAATACCCAGGCTGGAGAGATGGCTCAGTTGTTAAGCACACTTAGCTGCTCTTCCAGAGGACACTGGTTCAATTCCCAGCATCCGCATGGCAGCTCACAATTGTAACTCCAGTTCCTGGGGACCTGACACCCTCACACAGACACACATGCAGGCAAAACACTAATGCACATAAAAATAAAAATAAATAGATCCTTTAAGAAAAAACAACACTGGACAAGAAGTGACGCCATTGACTAGAGCATGCTTAGAATGAGGGTTATAAAGCTGAACTGATTAGGGCAGGAGGTAGAGAAAGTCAGCATCATAAAAAAGTAGAGAGATCAAGAGAATGCATCCTTTACCCAGGATTGTCTCATCTAGCCATGTTCCTTAGAATCGTGGAGAAGTGAAGTAAATTACTCAAGTTCACACCGTGGGTAAGTGGCTGCCATTCATTAAATGGGCACCAAAAAGAAGTTACTGAAGCTAGGTATAGTGTTAATTTAAAGAAATATTGGAGTTTATTTTTTCCCCTGAGATCTGAGGGAAAGAGTAAAGCTGAGGGACACACACATATTATGTCTCATCATAGTGAGACAGGAGAGGGGAATCTGCTGTGTCATAAGGTCACATTTTTCAGCAAGGGACAAGCCATCTGCCAAGTGCCAACTCCTCTGACTTGGGGCAGTAGGGGTGGGTAGGCTGGAGNTAGAGTTTAAAACTTAACATGACTGGCACAGCTGTCATGGAGTCTTCTCCACGAGGCGCAAGCATCGCCCTGCAGCTTTAGGGGCCTTTTCTGAGCTTGGCTTGGTTGTCTTCATGCTAAGTCCATTTGTGCTGATTTTGTGATTTTTCTCTAGTAACAGCTAAAAGCATAGGAATAGGAGCAGAGAGGACATCTGGGGATTTATGCCCAGTACTGGAGACTTGCTGAAGATCAGTAGAGACCCCTGAGTGTTTAAATCATTGCTTCTCCTAAAAATTAAAAAAAAAAAAAGAAGATTGAAGGCTGACGACCCACACAGCAGAAGATCAAGGCACACTGGACATNTGTATACTGTAGTGGTTAACAGTTTGGGCTTTGAGATCAGGCCACTTAGATTCATCTCCCATCAGTGCTTCTTCCTGGTTAGTGAATTTNATGTTACTTGACATCTATGTCTTGGGGTTTGGTTTGGTTTNGTTTTGTTTCTACAAAGGAGCTGCTTACTTGACCTCACCCCATATGAATGTTGTAAGAACTGAACAAAATAGGCAAAGCACTTGGCAGAGTGTCTGAGGTGTAACAAATGGTCGAACAAGGGCCTTGCTGATACTTCCCANCTATTCAATGCCTTTAGCAATCAGCTTTCACTACTNAAAGTATGACATTGCATGTATACCCATGTGTGTGCTGATTCACAGGAGCGGCTAGANTCTCCCAGCCTTTGGTGGTGGCTCTAAATTGCCCAGCTATTAAAAACTAGTTCTTGTTTCCAGGTATAAGCAAAGTGGCAGTGTAATGAACTATGAGTTTGCTCCTGGTGAGAGTAGCCAACTCTTCCTTATTTAATGCCAATAGGCTCCTGACCTTTCCTACTTCCTATGCAAGCCTTTCGCTCATAAAGCAAACCCAGACCACAAGTCTAGCCAGAGAGTCGATATTAAATTAAACTTAGAGTTTTAAAGCATTGCCCATGTCTTTTTCAGCAATCACAATCATCTTTACGCATGAAATTTTCTGCATAGGCCCCTGAAGAGCTGCGGAATAGGACCTGGTACAGTTAATCCACCCTCTGAATCTCCAGGCTCCACAGCGTCATTTCTTTTTATATTCTCCCAGCGGTGACTGATGTCTGTTGCCTGGATTGGGTCTTTATTCTGCATAACAAGAAGATTGTCTTGGGAGTATGATCAGAATGCAGATACCTTATACTTAGATGTATCAAGTAGCTATGTTCTCAACTTCCTAAGAAGGCCCTTTCCTAAAAATGTTTCTTTTCTTTTTTCCTGACAAATAGAACTGATAAAATTTAGAAATACAATGACTAAAAATGCCGGCAGCATTCTTTTGTTTTTCCTGAATTCTTGGATTGATTTCTGTTTTCTTCCAGAAAAAGTCTTTGATTATTGAATGTTTCTCTCTTCTCCTACCTCCTCTTCCCCATTCTCTTCTTCATCCCTACCCCTTTGTGGATAGGA
>LZPO01027601.1:64679-80074 GCA_001675575.1 Neotoma lepida
CTTCTTCCTGTGTACCTAACAAGTCCACAGAAATAGGGCTATGACTTAATTTTTTTTTTTAGTTCATTAACTGATTTACTAAAAAATATTTCCGGTTAACTGAGTTGTGTAGACAAGAGAGCTAAGCAGGTGTCTGAGTGATGATGCTGGTTGTAAGATATTACGGCATCATTTGGACTGCTGTTATATGAAAAATGTATGTCTTGTTGTAAGACATAACATAAACTCAGCTGCAACTCACTCTGTCATATAGTAGTGGTATGTGCTTAGAAGTTCCAATTTTTAAACATACTAGGGATTTTTTAATGTGAGATTTCCCACTTTTGATATGCTGACAAATTCTCAAAGAATAAACTTTAAAATAAAATAAAAGTTTTGGTACAGACCCAACATGACATATAGTTAGAGCAGGTCACTCAGGCCCAACAGTTCTCAATCTCTTANATAAAACTTCCTGAGAAATCATAATGAGTAACCCAAACTCTTTTATTCTCCTTTTACACCAGTCCCACCAACCTAATCTCTTTTGTGCTACCTATGACAGCATATTTGTCACTGGGGTAATTTACACNGAAGAGATATTTATTGGTTCATCGCTCTGGAAGCAGGAGTTTGATATCAAGGAGATGGCATCNAGTGACAGCCTTCTTGCTCTATTATAATGTGGTAGAAAGTATCACAAAGCCAAAGAGCAAGAATGAGATAGAACAAGAGAGGTGCAGTGCAGCCTTCATGACTTGACTGTGGTGATATTTTATCTGTGCACCCCAATAAAACTTATCTGAGAATCAGAGAACAGAACAGCCACTAGTTTAGACATAGAGGCCAGATAGTGGTGGCACACATGCCTTTAATCCTATCACTAGGGAGGCAGAGATCAGTCTGGATCTCTGTGAGTTCAAGACCACCCTGGAAACAGAGCCAGGTGTGGTGGCACATACCTTTAATCCCAGCACTAGGAAAGAAGTGATGTCTGGGCAGAGAAAGGTATACATGCCTTTAATCCCAGGAAGTGAAGGAAGCAGAAAGGTATATAAGGNNTGAGGACCAGGAACTAGAGGCTTCAAAAGCAGTTCAGCTGAGATCCATTCAGGTGAGGACTCAGAGGCTTTCAGTCTAAGGAAACAAGATCAGCTGAGGAGTTGGTGAGGTGAGGTTGGATGTGGCTTGTTCTGTTTCTCTGATCTTGCAGTATTCACCCTACATTCTGGCTCTGGGTTTTATATTAATAAGACCCTTTAGCAATTCATCTTACACCCGACCATCTCTTAAAGCTTCCAGCTATCAACACTACCAAAATAGCAATTAATTTTCTGATGTGAGATCTGGGAGGGACATACATTCAAATCAAACATGCCACCTTTTAACAGTCAGGTGACCAAGTCCACAACTCCCCTTCACTTCCTGTCTCGGCAAGACTGGCACTGATAACAAGATTCATGTCTAAGTCAATTAATAACATAATGGATGATATTGTGCAAAACTAAAGTGATGATCTCGAACAACATGTTATAACAAACCTTTTTCAAGGTCTGAAAGCTTTCACNATTCTATCACAGCCCAGCAAAGCTATTTGAAAATGCAGCATGGAAGGCTGTGGATAGAGCTGGTTGACAGTACTTGGCCTAGCCAAGTGTATGCCTGGTTTCAACCTCTGACACCAAAAAGAAACAAGCAAACAACAACAACAAAAAAATGACATGGATAACCAGGTGCGATCTTCAGATGTTAGCTGATCATCTACAGCCAGAAGCACAGAAAGGGTCAGGAGAATCTTCAATGATCCTCATCTCCACCATCCCTATGTTAAACAGTGTAAAACGAAGATGCTCTCTTTCCTATGAATCAGCAGAAAACATCGAACCCAACAATGGGTTTCCATCCTTCTCAGAATTTATACACTCTGTCTTGGTATAAAAACTTTTCTTTCATTCTTGGAGTCTGCAGAAGGCTCCATGCTTTTGTCCCCCCTACAACAAAATATTCCAAATATTTCCTGGAGATGACTCCTCTATCATATTAGCCTTTCTGTCCCCAGCACCTAACATAATACTGTCATGAAGACTCAACAGATATTTTATTGGATTAATTAATGATCAACTGATTAAACTCAATGTATGCTTCAAATGCTCTTGTCTTTATACTAGTGCAGGAAGGATGTTGATCAGCATCTTTAAATGCAACACGTCAGGTAGAGAATTGCATGGTGATTTATCTAATCCACTCTGGCAGAGAGAATCTGACGAACAATCTCCTTTCCTGCTAGGTCTTAGCATGTGTTGATTTGAGGCGGCTCCAGGAGTGACGCTAAACAATTAATTGCACTATTAAATAAACACTTTATGTTCCCTTGAAAACCTTTAAAGAGAGCCTCTGTGTCAGAGGAAAAGATGCTGAGGCATCAGAATAGTGAAAGAGACATTAAATTGCTTTCTGCCTGCAGCCNCGTGGCAGCCGTGGCTGCTCCTCAACCCGGCAAAGTTCATGGTCTTTAACATGACGCTGAACTTGACAGAGAAACTGTGGGTCCTTGAGTATGTATCTACATTGCAACAGACATCAACATCACGTGTAGAGGAAAATTGAATTCCAGATGGAAGGAGCTGGGAATCTGGATTCAAGAGACTACATTTGACAAATAACTCTCCACTTCTGAATGAACAGAAATTGTCCATGATTCTCACTGAGATCCCTCCCTCCCTCCCCCCTGCCTCTTGAATGGGGAGGAGAATGAGGTTCTTCTACACCTGCAAGGGGACAATGAACAGAAAGCATTTCAGGGAACTATGTGTCCCCTGTGTAAGCAGTGCAAATAGCTATTGAAATGTTAGAANATTCCAAAAATCCTTCACAAATAAGCCAGTGTCCTCACCCTAATAGAAAGGCATGTTACCTGGGTTACCTGCCATCTTTGGTTTATATAAAATATCCAGGACCTGCATGTGACCTTCTGTGTTGTCCTTGTCACTTTGTTTTCGCTAACGTGAGGAGGGACTGTTCAATCCAAGGAGTTACAATCATTTACTCCAGCAAAGAATTTGCTCTTTGAGCCAAAGATCCTCAGAGGATGGTTTATGGNCTTAAGTAAAGTCATTCCTGATAAATATGACTCTTAAACTACCCACAGGACACGGCTCACTCCTTCCCAATCACATTCTAACAATGGCTCAACTCACACCTGACAGAACCAGTTACAGTGATGGGGACTGAGGGGCTGCGACAAAAAAGAGAAAGAGAGAGAGAGAGAGAGTGCACACACTCATTTACACAGCTCCACACACCAGCTGCCAGGCTCTCACGCCGTCAGTTATGCACAGCCTTATCTCCATTGTAGAGGACAGATGATTTAAAGATTTAAATTGGTGGGACAGTGATCATCTGTGACCTTAGTGTTACCATGGAGACCAGCTGGTCTGAGCCTAGGAGCCCTTGCATGNTCACAGGACTTTAGTCCAGCTGCCCCCCAACTCTCTATTGGGAGCTTTGATTTATTAACCCCTCAATGTTCTCTCAAAGCTCCATGAGAAATAAGACCCTCCCCCCATGCCTCTGCATAGTTCTCAATGATTGCTGATGTCTGACCCAAAAGTAGATGAAGGGAAATAGGAGAAAAGTAACCTCTTCTTCAAAGAGAAAGGAATTAAGCAAGCAAATTGTCTAAGATAGCTACAAGACTAGGGATGGCTGTCTAAATATGATTAGGCCAAGAGCTTTTTTAATGACTTCATGAAGATCATGGAAAGCTAGAACTTGGGTCAATTCTCCACAAAAAAAAAAGGAAGTAGAAGATACATAGATTGGGAAAGAAGATGTGTCTTATCATTTCACCTATGTAGAACATCCAAGAGACACACTCATTCTCCACAAAAAAAAAATAAAAATTATGCCTCCTTTTATAGGACTTTTGAAAAGCCTTCATCAATATTTTCTGCCCAACACCCCCTCACCCCACCCCCCTGGGCAAGCAGAGACTTTTCTTAGGAGGCAAATTTCCCTAAATGCAAGAGTCAGGAAGCAGGATTGCTGGAGACATGATAAGGGACACTTCGCTACCATCTCAGCTCTAATCGTGATGAATGTGATGGTGTGGGCACATCTGCCTAAAGCCAGAAGTCTGAGGCAGCCACATCTGGAGCCTGGTGTTATTTCATCTCTAATTTAATAGCCGACTCCTCAGTTCTGATGCTGACAAAGGACTTGAGAGTAGAAAAATGAAAGGAGGATCACTAAAGTTTGTTGGCTTCTGAGCGCTCCCTCTTGCCTTGGGGAAATTTATATCCTATTCCACTGAAGACGCTGCTCAGGCGAGTCATAACTCAATGACAGTGTGCGCAAGATCTTCCAGATTGACATTCGTCGTATTCTTTTGACCTGGGGTTTGGGTCAAACCTGTACTGTGGAAGTTTCTCTTTATGCTACCAAGGTCCTCAGTTCATCCAAGGGGTAAGACAAACCCTAGCTGCCATTTTCGGGTCAAATTCCCTTCTCTCCCCTTTGTCTTGGTTGACTTCACCAAGCCTCTTGCATCACTGCACCAATCCCAAGACATCATTTGTAAAGCTGTATTCATTTAGTTCATTTTTTAATTGACATTTTCATGTAGCTGCTGCCACTCATACTTTTCTCATCCCTATCTCTTTTGAACAACATTATCTATTAATGAGTCTTTGCTTCATGTGGAACTCATGTAAACACCTAAGGGGCTCCTACCATGTTCAAATTATTTGGTTTGGTTGGTTTGGTTTTTCGAGACAGGATATCCCTGTGTAACAGCTCTGGCTGTCCTGGAACTTGCTTTATAGACCAGACTAGCCTCAGACTCATAGAGATCCACCTGCCTCTGCCTCCCAAGTGCTGGGACTAAAGGCATGTGCCACCATCACCCAGTCCATGTTCAAATTATGAGGCAAGGTGCCAATGGCCTGAACAGGGACTCAGAAACAATCCTCGTTAGATCAGGTAGCTTTTCCCCAATTGGAACCAAAATGCCTGACACCAACAACTTAATGAAAGAAAACATGTGGGGGTATGGTTCAGAGGGTTCAGTCTCTGGTTATTTGGTTACTTAGGCAAAATNTCTTGGCAGAGGAAGCACATTACAGAGCACAGCTGTTTGTTTGCTTTGTTGCCATCCAGGATACAGAGAACAAAATAGGAAGCATGCAGGGATTATATACCCCAAGAACCTGCCCCTACTCACCTACCTCCTTCAGCTATACCCCAGCTCCTATGTTCCTAGAAGCTCCCCAAATACCAGCAGCTAGGGACCAATCCTTCAAGACATGAGCCTCTAGGAGACAGTTAAGATTCAAACCTTAACACCCCCCCCTCCTGGGTGCTCATCCTCAAGGGAAGACCAAAGATATGGTATCAAGAAATAGAACCAAGGCCAGAAGGAACCAGGAGGAGGTTAAGAGGGTGGCAGGCTCCAAGTAATCAGAATCTAATGTAGGAGAGCGTGTGTGTGTGTGTGTGTGTGTGTGTGTGTGTGTGTGTGTGTGTGTGACTGCTCCAATTCCTGCCCCAGAATTCATAGCTGGAGGAGCTTCCCACACAGGCCTAAAGGTAGGAACAGTGAGCTGATGCCTTAGGACCCCCATCCATCCCAATTTACCATATTACTTCTCTCTGAGGAAAAAGAAAATGCAGGCCACTCCTACAAACTGCAAAGGGGTTCCTGGTACATCTACAAAATGCTCCCGCACCTAAGGCTCAGCGAACATTGCAGAAGAGTGGGGTAAAAGACTGTAAGAGCCAGAGGATTGGGGAGTTTGCTGTGAGGTTGCATCCTCTAGCAATATCAGAAGCTATACCCATAAAGTCTCACCAACCTGACTGTCCAAAGGTGAGCTAAACAAAGATGCACCAATGGACATGCCACTCTGGATGGAGAAAAGCCCACAAGGCCTCAACCGTACACACAGAACCACAGGTAGTTGAGGAAATCTGGGAGCAGAAGAGGGGAAATCTGGGAGCAGAAGAGGTGGTCCTCCCCAGGGAAGAGCACTCCAATTGGATGTCCAGTGCCAAATGCTCAGCCCTGAAAACATACGTACAAGTAATATTATGTGGACTTAACAGGTTATATTTAGGAATATCCATATATATACAAATATGTATGCAATAACAATGCAAAAAAGGGGCCACGAACTTGAAGGAGAGCAGGGAGGGGTANGTGGAAGGGTTTAGAGGAGGAAAGGGAAAAGGGAAACATTGCAATGAAATCACAATCTCAAATATAAACAACAACAACNAAAACACCAACAAACAGAAATCAACATGGAAAAGGAAAGTGAGGTTAATGGCTGACAGTTACATTTTGCAAAACAGCAAAGACTGAATATCTGTGGCTCTATGTCTACTTTCACACATTCACACACATAATAAATAGTAACTCTTGAGGTGGAAAATGAAGTCTTTGTAGCCAAAAGGTGGGGTGAGGGGGCTCCTAGATCTGGGCGCAGCAGCATGGGCACAGCCAGGGATCCAGGAAGTCATGCACCACTTTGTACAGGTAGATNAGCAAGGGGCACCACAGGGTCAGAAACTCACAGGCGTCACTAGTGACCTCCATAAAAGGCCCTGATCCCTTTTGGTCACTCTTGAGATACACAGACACCCCCCCCCCCGCAGGTCTCCAGCAATCCACTTCCGACTGCCTTTTTATGACTTAACAACACAGTTTTTCCTCGAATTTTATGGCATTTCATTAAAGCCGCCAGAAGGTGATACTGCCCCTTTTTCTAGGAGTGAAATAAATTCCAGTTTTATCGCTTCTGGAAATGCCGGAGCAGCTGTCAGGACATTTGATAGATTTTCTCAATTACAGCACTTGTGGAGCATTTTATACTTACATCTGCACCGCAGCCCCACGCGGTACATGCGCATTTTGCTTCCCTCTCCTGTATCCTGCGCATCTTTTTCAGTTTAATGACCAATTTATTATTTTTCCCTTTTATTTCTCCTTACTCCTTTTTTTTCTGCATTCCGTTTCTCCTTTTGCTGTTTGGTTTAGAGAATGACACGTTTCTTGTAGAAATTAACATTCTTCATGGAAGAGAAGTGAGGGAGAACTAATCCGAACCTATAGAATAAAAAAGAAATAGGTTAAAAATTTTAAGCTAATCAACTTTGCCTTTGGGGAGCTAACTGNTAATGTAAGGCACATTCTGTACATGCANTATTTATTAATATGACATGACATATGGTGGGGTTTTTTCTCCTAATGGGATAGAAAACTCTGGGTGGGTGACTTTTCACACTAATAAAGCTATTTGTTGGTGGCTTTCTTCATTATCAAAATAGAGAATATCATCTGTCTCACATAGTGCTGTGGATTATTCAGTACTGCAGAGGCATAGTCCCAATGGATGTTAAAAAAATTAACAAGGTTAATATGCAACAAAGACTATACCAGCAGGATGTGCAGCCAGGCTAGGGATGTGGTAGGAACCATGTTCTTCTTTGACTTTAAATGTATCCTTTGTGATGGATTGTTGTTGTCCTTGTTGATGATGTTGTTGATGATGGTGATGATGATGATGGTGATGATAATGATGATGATGATGTTGTTGTTGATGATGATGGGGATTTCTAATTTGTTAGACATGGTTCATTTTTGTCCAGTCTTCAGTGGTGTTGTTGGGGATGGTAAGTGTTCATGTGCGTGCTCGTGTGTATGGAGGCCGGAGATGAACTTCCAATGTTGCTTCTCAGACGCCATCACCTTGTTCATAGAGATGGCCTCCNTTACCTGGAGTTCACTAACTAGCCTACTCTTAGTGGCCAGTGAGCCCCAGGGTTATACCCACCCATCTCCTCAAGTCCACCCAGCATGGGGATTACAAATGCACGCCACCATGCCAGACTCTTAATCCTGGAGATCAAAGTCACATCCTTAGGCATGGGCCACAAACATTTTGCCAACTGAGCCATCTCCCCAGTCCCTGGTTTGGGTTTGTGACACAGGATCTTGCTGTGTTGCCTCCAGCTGGCCTACAACTCACTATGTAGACCATGTAGCCCTCAAACTTGTGGCAATCCCCCTGCTGTCACCCTATGAGCAAAAACGTTCCTGGTGAATAACAATCTTAATGCACACGGTGGTGCATGCATGCAATCCCTACATTCAGAGGGCCAAGGCAGGGCCAAACCATGAGTTTGAAGCCAACTTAGGCTAAACAGTGAGATCCTGTCTAAAAAAAAGAGGAAACTCAATAAATATCTACTAGATAAACAAACAGAACACAGCTCTGTTACTAAGGACAGGCTTTATTAACTTTATCAACTTTTTTAATTGAATGAAGTCTAACTTCTCAGACCCCTTCTGTCATTACCCCTTTTAAAAAGATAACAAATGAACTGACTTCTAATATTATTAATTAGTTTTATCTGTTTCTGAAGTTATATGTCAATGGAATCATGCAGTGTATTTTCTTGTGTATGGCTTCTCAGGTTACCATCATTCTGTAAGATTAACACATGCTGCTATATGAAGCTACAACTTCTCATCTTACTGTACTCATCATATGACTACACCATCATAGTCACTTATCCTACTTTTGACAGACACTGAGTTCTTTCTAAGCTGGAGCTAAATGAACACTTATTATGAATATATATGTTTGTATTTTTAGATGAAACTACACATTTTTTCCTTTGTGTGTGTGACCTATAACTGGAATGGTTAAATAAGAATAAGCAAATATACAGTTTAGAACATTTTACCAAACAGAACATCGTTAGAAATATTTGGATTTGGTTGCACGTCCTCATAATCATCATCATTCTCTCTTTACCATTCTGGAATAGGTAGAGAAATCCTACTATTATCTTAATTTGCTTATCCCTGATGGTTGATCAAGTGGTTTATTTCCTGTACTCTGGTTTTCTGACAACAACAGGTTCTTGGTACCAGAAGTCTGAACTCAGGGAGTCAACAGGGTTGTTTTCTTTTCACAAGTTCTAAAAAAGAATTCATGCCTTGACTCTTTCAGGCCCTGAGGGCTGTTGGCATTCCTTGTTTTGTGTTTGTGCCATTGATTTCTTATGACTTCTTTTATTAACCTTAATACAAATTCATTGTCAGAGACACTTTTTGCAGTTTTTTGGTCACTCCGTAACTTGACTTTCCACTCTTCTAATTGTGCCTGGCTCTCGAATTTTAATAGATTAATCAGTAGGTTCAGAGAAATCCAATGACTTTTCCAGATGCACATCTAATTAGCAAAGAGGACATGTTCTCAACCTCATGTGCATTTTCCAAAGCTTTTAAGTGAATGGATGAGTTTCTGTAGTACAATGGAACCACCAGAAATGCTTCCTTTAACACTAGAAAATTCTGTTTTAAAAAATAATTATTTAAGGGCTGGGGGNACAGCTCAGTCAGCAAAGTGCTTGCCTTGCAAACACAAAGGCTAGAGTTTGGTCCCCAGAGTCCAAATTAAAATGTCCATCATGATAACATACCAGTAATCCCAGCTCTGGAAGGACAGAGACAGGGGGGTTCCTGGGGTTCTCCTGCTAACTAATTTTTCCTAATTGGTGAGCTCCGGTCCAATGAGAGTCCCTGTCTCAAAAGAGGTTGATGGCATTCCTGAGGATGACACCAAGAAGTCACCTTCCTACCCCTATACACACCTGCATATGCAACTGGACATACATGTGCAAACACATAAAAATGATAGCAATAATAAAAAAATTAAGATAATAAAATGTTTTCAATAAGTGGTTAAAACTTGGCTTCTCAAATTCCAACTGGTTTGGTTTCAGAAAATTGATAATCTGGTCCAAAAATTTACATAAAAATGCAAAAGAACTGCACAAGCAAAATAATTTTGAAACAAACACAACAACAACAACAAAAAGAAATCATGCCTACTAATCAGACTTACTACAAGGTTACAATACACAAGACAGTACGGAAAAGACATACAGATAGATCAACATAATACCATCAGAAACTAAGCTACAGATTTTGGTCAATTAATTTTGACAAAGGTGCCAAGCCCATTCAATGGGAAAAGAATAGGCTTTTCAACAAATAATGCCCAAGACGACTCTAGAGCAGAAGTCAGATGCCAACATCACATCGTGTGCAAAAACTCATTCAAAGGGGATGGAAGGTGCAGATGTAAGATCTGAAACTGTAAAGCTCTTAGAAGAAGGCACTGTGTACATCCTCAAAAGCTTGCATGCAGCAGTGGCTTCTTAGATAAGATCTTAAACAAAACAGCAAAGTAATAAGGAAATTGGGACTCACTAAATATTCAAAGAAAGAGAGCTAGAGAGGTGGCTCAGTGGTTAAGAGCACTTACTGCTCTTGCAGAGGACCCAAGCACAGTTTCCAAAATCCACATCAGGTGGCTCACAAACACCTGTAACTCCAGCTCCAGGGATTCTGACACCATTGTCCGGCCTCCTTACACACCCATACATAATGCATATAGACATATAGATGCATAAATAAAAGATAAAATAATTTTAAAAGAGAGAATTTTTTTCAAAAATTGTACCTCAGCACCATAAAGACAGCCCACAAAACAGGGTAAAATATCTGGTAAGGCGTATAGAGATAATATGTAAAAGAATTCACTCAGCCATGGGAGAAAATGCTTGTTTTTTTCCAAAAAGTTTTCCAAAAATACTTTTTCCCAATAAGACATTTATACATAGAATATAGAAAGAGCTCATACAACTCAGCAATGAAAAGACAAACTGGCCCAATTCTTCAATGAGCAAAGGATTTGAACAGGCAGTTTTCCAGAGATGATATGCAAATGGCCAAAAACCTCATGGAAAGGTCACCAACAGTGTCAGGGGAGTGAAAATCAAAACTATAATGAGGTATCAATTCTTTCCCACTAGGACTTCAAGAATCAAAAGACAGAAAATAACAAGCATTAAGCAGAACATGGAAAACTCACATCCTGTTGACAGAAATATAAAATTACAGCTGCCTTGAAAAAGAGCCCAGTCAGTCCTCAAAAGGTTGACAACAGTTGGAATATGTGCCAGCAATTTCACTCCTGAGTACAAGCACAAAAGAAACATGTCCACTCAGAACTTGTATGTGAATGTTCATGGATTCCTTATTAATAATACTTAAAGAAGAGAAACATCTGAAATCTGAGGGCAGCCCTCATTGGCCCCTAAATAGCTGGCCCTGCCCTGTCCCCCACCATGGGAGAACTGACTTGGCCAAGCACTAGGGAGAGATGGCTCCATCCCTCCCCACAGGTATGAGAAAGCTGGTCCCCATGGCATGGACCTAAGAGAGCTGGCTCTGCTTCTAGCCTGATGAGGTGGTCCCAATGGCCTGGAGCAGCTCAGCTACCACCCAGACCCACATCCTGGGCCTTGGGTTGGTCCACCCTAGCAGCTGCCCCATCTNTGATCTGCTGGAATGTGAGAAGGGACTGGTCCTGTGGAAAGATATCCCCAGGATCTCTGTGACTCGGGACAACGACTGGATATCATAGAAGAGTTTAGATGAGGGACCAGTGATGATGGTGTACTAGGAACCAGAGACCTTGAACCAGACCAATGACTCATTGCAATCAACATTTTGCAGGTGAGATGATTGGACAAAAGGGTATACTGAGTGAGATACTGCNGCTCCCGATGTCACTAGGATGAATGAAGAAGTATTGGAAAGATGGAGGAGTGAAGTAGGGTGTTTGTTTTGTTTTGTTTTTAATTAATTGGGGGGGGGNGATACTGCAGAGGTGAGGGGCAGATATGGAGGGACTAGGAGGTGAGCGGTACTGGAGTGCACGATGTGAAATTTCCAAAGAATCAATAAAGAATTATGTTTTTAAAAGAAAAGGAAGGAAGAGAAGGAGAAATGGTGAAACAATATTGTAATCTCAAAAATAAAAGAAATAATTAAAAACAAGAAAAAAGGGGGGATACCAAAAATGTCCATTGACTAATGAAGGAATTAATAAATTATGCTGCAGCTGGACTATGGAGAATTGCTTCTCTAGGAAAGAATAAGGGATTGGCGCATTTGATGATATTGATGAACCTTGAAAACACATACAAGAATTCAACAGTCACACAAGACCACATGTACAAGATCCATGCACATGAAATACCCAAGCAAACAAATGCAGACAGCGAGAAAGATTTGTGGCTGCCTATGGCTAGAAAGTTTCTGGAGGGAAATGAAAAGTGACTGCTACTAAGCATGGCATTTTTTGTTAGCGTGATTACAGTATTCTAAGATTAATGATGGTAATGACTATAAAAATCTGTAAATACACTCAAAACCATTGTGTTGTAGGTTCTAAGTAGATAAACTACATGATATGTGAATTATGTCTCAATAAAGCTATGTTGGAGAAAAACCTGAATTTTAAATCTAACTGAAGTTTTTCACTCTGTTAGGAATATTCTTTCCTTAATTCTAGCTCCATGATATTCTCTGACAAACCAGAAGGTATTTCATGTATTTGTGTAATCCCAGGGGTACTATTCTGTGCATCTGGGATATTTCAGATAATATTAGTGTGGTACAATAGGAACATATTTCACAGTATGTTGGACAGAAAGAACCATGGACTTGAGGATTTGATATTTAATAGTCAGGTGCTTTAAGTAAATGATTTAACTTCTCTGGCCTCTGTCTAAAAAAATAAACAATTCAAAATATAAATGTCTTCCAGAGTTGCAAATTAAATAAGAAAATGACACAAATTTATTAAAAGGGTAGTAACAGGAGTTTCAGAACTGAAGAAATGAGGATTTTACTCCAAAGATGTCACTTTTTTGTTCATTCTGTGACTTCAAGTNAGTAATTTATCAGCTCTGGACCTTAATTCCAATTGTGTATAAAATCAAGATGACAATAGCTACATTTGAGGGCTTTTAGAAAGATTGTGTGTCTTTGAANAGTCAGGGATGGTAGAGGACAGCGGAGAAACAGTGTTTTTAAGGACATGGCAGGGCAGTAGCTCACATAAACTCCCAGCAGCTGTAACTACACGCACAAGACCTGAAAAAGATGAAGCCAGTCAAAATGCAAGCACGAAAAGGGGAGCGCATCACAAAGCCCTACCCCTCACTGAAGAGCTATTGGCAAAGGATGGCTGTTAGAAGGAGGGGAGTCAGTTTTCTTCTGGGAGGCTGCCTGTGCGCCACCGGATGGTCCTGTAGATATCCACATACTGAACAAAGCACATGAAGTTGGTAGTGAATCATGGTGGGTGGGATCAGAGAGGAACTGGGGAGTACAAAATGGAGGGGAGTAGATTTAATCAAAATACATTCTATGCATCATGGAATTCTCAATTTAAAAAAAAAAGATTATGTCTCTAAGCCGGTACAGTTTTTAGCTTTGGTAGAAATCAATTATTATTATTATGAGAAGTATTAGAACTCATAAAATAATGGCATCATGACTTACTATTCTGAATCATTAATACAACAATGTAATGCCAATATCCTACCAAACTGCAACAGAGAATTCCACTGTTGTGAAGAGAAAACAGAGGTAAGTTATGTTCAACTTGGCCTGGGGTTATGGTTTGCAGGTGANGATGGGGGAAATTTAATTTTGCAATTTAAAATGTTTTTCATAGAAACATTCAGCTCATATTATCTCTATTATTAAAATGCAAATACAAGACCTCACTGTACCATGGTCTGGCTGTGAATGGGCAGCCTTCTGCCTCAGCTTTCTGAGTGTGGAGGAACACCGTGTGCCACTATGACTACTTGCCCCGCCCCTTTTATCACACTAGACTTCAGTATTCTCTCATATTTGTTAAATAGCATTTATAATGGTGTGATTCTCCTCAGCAGCTTTAGTATTGGAAATGGACAAATACATCATGTCTTCATTATTCTACATTATGCCATCATTAGGTCACATTCTACATNCTTGAAATTTCCAGTAACGGTAGTACATTATGTGAGATAAAATATTCATCACACAAATGAACACTGCAAATATAGTTTGAGGAAAACCATTTATGAACATTTATAACTTGTGTCCACTTGTGTAGTTTACTCACCAGGTAATACTGTAACTACCCATCCTTATGTCTTCTCTCCTACATAGAGCCCTTTTCCATAAAGAGCTCTGAAGTTATTCATTTTTATATTTCTAGGGCCTACTGAAGGGCCTGCCATACCAGATGCATTCATTCAATAATTATTTATCAAAGGCTTGCAGTTTCAAAGGACTGTACTCTGAATCCTTCTGAATCCATTTACTTAAAAGCAGCTAGCATGTACATCAAAAAATATTCCTTTCCATTTGATTTTTAAAACAACTTTATTAGGAAAATTTTGCTGACTTTATTCTAGCTATATTTCTGTAAGCAATTAAATGTCACATCTGTAGTTCCTTTCAAAATGTAGTGTAATTTAGACTTCTCACTAATTCAGTCCTTTCCACAAATTAATCCAAACTTAGTGAAACCTCTTTCTGCTAACTCGGTATCTGGGCTTCCAATTTNGTTCTGTTCTCAGGCTCTAAGATCCACCTTTGGACTGGCCATTCAGATCTCAGAAAGCTTTTGAGATGGAAGCAAATTTAAATAAACTCTTGGTTACATTTGCTTTGAAATTAATGCTAGAACTTCTACTGCCTGAAGGACATGCAGATACCATTGGAAGTCTGCATTCCCTACATGTTTGTTTTTATTTTTGAAAATTAGAAAAGGAAGAAGGAATATAAGGATGAAGGAAGCTTTGGTGGGTGATGACCAAGGTGTACTGAACCCGTGGCAATGGTTATGGGGGCAGCAGACAGGGAAGCCAAGGACAGCTAGATCAAAAGTCAAGAAAAGAAATCATGGAAACGGTGGCTGAATGGGCTGCAGAGCCATAATGGCAGCTTTGGGCGAGCCTCTGAACTACTTGTCTTAGTACGCTGGCAGTGCTCTTCATCTGAATATCGGATGTTATCCTTGTACTTTCTGTGAAATGACCAGAAATCACTCTTCAATCCAGTCTTAAATACATTCTCNTTAAACAGAACCTACATAGGGNCTGAAGAGATAGCTCANCTGTTAAGAAAACTTGTTGATCTTGCAGAGGACCAGGCTCAGTGCCCAGCACCCCTTGACAGCTCCCAACTATCTGTAACTAAAGTTACAGAGATCCCACATCCTCTTCTGACCTCTTCATGCACTAAGCACACACGTTACACATACATACATGCACGCAAAATATTCATATACATAAAAAAGAAAATAAATCTTTAAAATGAACATCAGTCCCAACACTTTGGAGGTTGAGGAANCCTGATCTCCATGATTTTCACTCTAGCCTGGTCTACAAATCAAGTTCCAGGCCAGCCAAGGCTATCTAATGAGATTCTATCTCAACCGCTGCCTCTGAAAACAGAGAGAGAGAGAGACATGTTCATAGATGGTCAGCTTTCC
>LZPO01027601.1:80194-96322 GCA_001675575.1 Neotoma lepida
AGAGAAGAAAGGTCCATAATACATAAGGCAATAACAAGCTAAGGGACAGAGAAAAAAATCCTTCCTGGTGTAATTAGTTTTTATTCTGCACACAAAATTGTATTACTCTTCTCTTGGCAGGCAAAGATTGCCCTTGTTCATAAATGCTATCCTACCCACAGACTAATCTAACTATAGTAAATAATTTGCTCCATTCACAATTCTGCTTTTCTCCAACCTGTTCATTATTTTCTGTGCTTTTGCAATAAGCATTACAAAATTGCAAGTCTCATTACAAATTCAACATCTCTGTAAATGATACATCTCTCGGTCAATTCCTTGCCCATCCTGCATCAAAAGTGCTATATCCCTCTGTCTTTCAGGCCATAAAATCTCTATTCAATAAAGAGTCGTTAATTTTTGATCAGCCAAGTGGGGGTTGTAATATTTTTACAACACTCGCAATATTACAGAAACAGAAAAAGCAATATTTTACTTGTCGATGCGGTATGAAGATGAAAGCAGCAGACAGAGGCTCTGAAGACGCAGAGACCTGGCAGCTATGTGACCTTGGGCGTGTCCCTTTTACCATTCTGAGTTTAGTGCATCATTTGTTAAATATCTCCTATTTTCCCAGGTTATTTTAAGGATAAAAAAAATGCATAATGAAAATATTTGTAAACCATAAAGAGATTCATAGATGTGGGGTGTTATTCTTTAAAATGCCATACATTTTAAAAGACCCTCCTTATACTCTGTGAGCATGTGGTCCAGCATCATACAAGATGAACCTATACTATGCCCCCAAGTAAATCTTCCTGCTAGATCTTTGTGTCTTGTGTGAAAGGCTTTTATTGTCGTTTTGTTTTTGCTGAATTATTGATTTTTGTAGTTATTTTTCCTCAATAAGAATAAGTGAAAAGTTTCATAGGCAGAAATTAATCTCCATACACACTCTCATTCCATCACTGCCTTGCGCTAAAGGAGACAGCCTACAGAACCTTAAACCTGTTTTTAAAGACCTCAGTGATATATGGACATTCATTTCCAAACGCTCCCACTGGAGTCATTCTACTCTGGGGAGCTCTGGGGACTGTTTGAACGCGGTGTATATGAAGTTGTTTCTGAGGCACTTCTTCTCAATGTCATGTAGCCAACAGGCTGAATCAACCACATACAGTAATGAAAACATCCTGTATTTATAGCAGTAGTTCTCCAAGGAACATCCTTCAGCAGGAATGCCTGAAAGAGTTCTAAGAATTGAAGGACATATTTCAGACATGTCTAACCTGTCTCCGAACCCCTATAAAAATGGTCAGGATACCAAATTGTGCCTTTCCCCGCCTCGTGCTATAAAATGAAATGGGAGAGTTGTTTGGCTTTATGACTCTCCATGTCATTGTGTCTTTTTGCTATTACATGGGTGTAAAAAAATAAATAAAAATAAGCTATATTAAGCATTATGCCATGTCACCCTTCACCAAGCAGCAGCATTGCATCATCGGCTGTGAATTTTGCTTTATCTTAAGAAATCTTTGGAAATNCTGGTCTATAAAAAATACTCTACAAGGACATAATTTTACATCTCCTCATGCTCCCTCACCCCAGACAAATCTTGTGGCATCTAGAAATACTAGAATTTTTTTTTTTACAAAAGCAGAAAAGATGTACCATAAACTAAAGTTTATATTTTCTCTTCTTTAAGATCTTTAAAGAAGAGCTCATTCAGGTGCACTCAGAACACTTGGAATGTAGAAACAAACACACCAAGTACTTAATTATTTATCCTGGAAGACAAAACATCTGTCCCGCTGAAGGTTTTCATCACTAGCCCTTATTCAAAATGACCTAAAAGCAGAAAGTTTCCCAGGACTTCTGGGACACAAAATTACTGATTATTTCCTTGGTCACTGTAGGGGGAAAATGGAGGAACTTTCCCCAAGGGGAAGCCCTCAGACATCAATGGCCATTTTATGGGCCTGCATTTCAGGAAGGTAGGCACAGTATCACATCCCACCTGGAGGTTCACGGAGGCAAATTCAGTCCACTGGTAGAAGATTTTTGTCTAAGGATTTGAGTGGACCCAAATGATAAGATTTTTTTTTAGCCATTATTTTTGCTGTTCTAAGCAAGCTTGGAAATTCATAACTCTGAATTGTATATATACTCAAAACATACATTCAGGCTTGGGTTGGTCCACACTTTTTTTTTAATCCCAGCCCTCTGGAGATGGAGGCAAGTGGATCTCTATGAGTTCAAGGCCAGTCTGGTATATATAGAGAGTTCTAAGCCAGACAGAGCTATATAGTGGGAAACTCCATCTCAAAAAAAAATTCTTTTTAGGTAGAGAAGCAAGTAGAGATGAGAAGTGTCCTGAGGTCACTATCTGACACCAAGAAAACTGAACACAGACACTGTGACTTGAGGACTTATGTGTGGCAGATACTAGAAAGCTGCATGACCCATGTACTATCTTATGACATTTCAGCAGAAAATGACTCATCTCTCTACTCCTTTTATCCCTTCCTACCTCACCAGGAGATGACTTCATCACAGTTACTCAAAGTGATATTACAAGAAACAACAGAAAGGGACAAAAGTTTGTCCTATGGATGCTCTACTTAGAAGAATCTAGAATATTCATGCTTAAACCATGGAGGAGTGAAGATTCAGCATCATTTTTCCCACTGACCCACCATTATCACCTGCTGAAATGAAGACAGAGGCAAGGGATTCTCCAACCTTGGACAAGCCTAGTGCAAAAAAATATGGAGCTAGAACATAGAGGGGTAGATCATAGAGGCAGGAAAAAGGTATGGGAAATCAAATGTTTCTTGGATATTCATCCAAAGCTGAATCAAGAGACCTAAAGACAACTTGATGCAGAATTTTACACATCACTCGAGACTTTGTGTATGGTAGCCACCAGCTTATGCTGAGTGCTTCTACCTAACAGACTGTCTCTCAAGACATCTAGAAGATTCAGGGTTGTATGATCTTTGTTGTAAACTACAAAATCCAGAAGAATAAGCTGAAGATCAGAAAGACAAGTAACTCATAGAAGAGCACATAGCTTCCTAACAGATAGCAGAGCCAAGACCCAGCCTAGGACCACCTGACCCCAGAGCCTGTGTTTTATTTCTTATCCCACACAAGCCTCACCAATACAGCTCTGCTGTCATTCTTCTCTCTCCCTAGTCCACACCTATCACTTTATGGATCTTTGTGCATATGAACATACATATATACTTTTATGTATGCACACAGGTGTGTGGACTCCAGAGAACAGCGTCATTAATCATTCGCCACTTCATATTTGAGACAGGGTCTCTCACTGCACTTGGAACTTGTTGATTCATCTAGACTAGCTAGCTGGCCAGCAAGCCTCAGGGATCCTCCTGTCTCTCCTTCCCATACTGGGATTATAGCCATACACCAATGTACCTGTCCCCAAAGGTCCTCATACTTGCACAGCAAACAGTTTACTGACTGAGCCATCTCCCCTGGCCTTTCTATATATTTTTATACATATACTGTATAAAAAGTCAATAGAATTCACTCCATTTTGGCAGTTATTTGGGTTGATAGTAAGCTTATTGAGATACTTCTGGGTTCATCATAGTATTTGAATAACTATTCACTGCACATTTATTCAACGTTCCTGAGTTCCAACGCCAAGCCAAGCATTGTGCTGTGTGCTTCAGAGTCACAGCCCACTGGAAGAGATCACATTAAAATGAAAATAAGTGCTTGGTTTCCCATGCTACAGTAAGGCATAACCAAGAGATTAGAGCTTGCTTATTGAGCTGCAATCCAAAACCACATTATTGGGCTATAATTTCCTATTTGATTGACAGGCAAGGACTGAGCCACTGGCCCAAGGTCAAGCCTCCAGTCAGCAGCAGTTTATTTCTCTTTTTATTGTCTCTGACATACTATGTTTTCATCCTTCCTTCTCTCTTAACAGTCTTATGTAATGTTACCAACATATTTTATGTTTTACAGACGTTTTTAAAAATTTAAGGGCAAAGAAGCATATGTGTCAGCACTCGTGTTGGGCTGGATCCCATTTTGGCTGCCAGCTCTCAGGACAGCAAAGCTCCCCCAAGGTTTGGCTTCCCCCCAAGCCTGTTTCCAGGCTATGGAAGCAGTTAATTCTGCCCTAAATGCATGCTGTGTCCTCATCTCCTCAGTAGCCTTCTATCTAGGCTGAGACTTAATTGGTTTGGGTTGGATAATTCATAGTGCCTCATTAGGGCATCAAAACACATACTAGGCTCTCTAGTAATTTTCTCCCCTGAAAGGACATTGATTGGCTCCTTCACTGGGAAAAGAATTAGCTAAAGGACTCTTGGGTTTGCGCAAAAAGATTAAGTCCACAATGGATAATTTCAAAGTGTATTGTACAATCAGATTTCTTTGAGGCTATCTGTCGATCAGATTTCTCTTCTCTTGAAAAAAAGAAAATCTTCTAGTACCCACACAAGGGCAAGTAACTTGAAGAATTTAGGTAGACTCTGGCTGTTCTGAAGTTCACACTTGCTAACCTCCCAGTTTTTTCTTTTGCCCTGGGACACTCTTCATTAACACACAAAGAAGGAAATCCTAAGATGGCTTCTCTGGGCATTCTGGACCTTTACTGCCTCCCACTCCCACTGTACAGGTCCAGTCAGTGCCTCTTCCATATCCGCTCTTCTTTGAGCATGAAAGCATGCTAACTGAATACCCGTGATTCTCAGCTATGCTTCTCTGGCTGCAAGAGAGAGCTCAGCCCTCCACTGGGGTGAGATGAAGCGGTGCAGATGACTGAGGGCGTGAGTAACCAAATAGGCCAGCTTTAGCCCAGTGTGGTGATACACACTTACAATTGCAGCACTGGGGAATTGAAGCAAGAGACTCTTCCAGGCCAGCCTGGACCNTGTGAGCATGCACCACATGAGTCCTAGGTCAACCTCGGAAACATACAAAAAAACTCTGCTCACAAAATAAAAAACTAATACCTCTTCTTTCTCACCTCTCAGTTGGGATAAACCTGAGCAATGTTTTTGATTTTGTTTGTTTGTTTTCAAGACGGAGTTTCTCTGTGTAACAGCTCTGGCTGTCCTGGAACTCACTCTGTAGACCAGGCTGGCCTCAAACTCACAGAGATCTGCCTGCCTCTGCCTCCCAAATGCTGGGATTAAAGGCNTGCACCACCGTTGCCCAGTGGATCTGAGCTATGCTTTTTTAAAAATATTTATTTATTTTATTTTCTGTATATGGGTATTTTGCCTGCATGCACATATATGTGCACCAGGTGCGTGCCTGGTGCCATGGATCTCCTGGAACTAGAGTTACAGACAATTGTGAGCTGCCATGTGTGTGCTAGGAATTGAACCCAGGTTCTCTAGAGGAACAGCGAATGTTCTTAACCACTGAGCCACCTTTCCAGGCCCTCTCTCCCAGAGGTTCTAGGCAGAATAAATAAATGTAATCTTTGAGGGTCTCTTTTTCTTATCTCACTTCCAAATTCTACTACAAGGATTTCTTGTTGTCACCTCCCAAATCTGATGCTTCCATTTGACCCCCTTGTCCCAGCATCTGCTTCTGAGAAGCCTAAAGAAAAACACATCATTCAGTCAACTTCATCTTCACCATAACTTGGTCTTCACCCTTGAGGTCATTCGATTGCTATTTTGAAATAGAGGGGGCCATAATCTCCAGGTGACTTCCTGTCTATACTGTGATCCAGAAACATATAGAGTTGGGTCTGGGGGCTGATGAAACAGACTTACCAAAAGTCTAGTTTCATTCATCTTCAAAGCCCTTCCTCAGAAGTGAGGAAGAAGGAAGTGAGACCCACCACGTTGGCCCAAGGACATCAGACTGGTATTCATACGAAGCCAGGAAACGTCCTGGGAAAATGCTCAGTGGGACTTGGCCTATCTTCCACACTATCTTACTCAAGACATCTTCAAGCCACACTGAAGGGCTTTTGAAGGTTCTCCAGTGTAGAGTGGTGGGGGTGAACACGGAAGACAATGAAGCAGAAACAGTAAATTAATGAGGATAAATTCAATGAGTGTGTTTCTTAGAGTCCCTAAGAAGGCCAAAACAAAGATTTACTGTATTTTTGCAATTTACCCCATTTTTCACCATCCGACTGGTGTGTCCTGAGGAAACACAAGCAAAACTTCCACCACCATCTCATACATAATTTCCTAGATACGAGCCTGCCTTGCTACAGCCAGGAATTCTCTAGGCATAGTGCTACTGTGAGTCTTGAGGGGGCTGACCTGCTGGCTTTCTTTCTTATCACTTTCTTTTTAATCTGATATGACCCCTAGCATCAGCATGAATGAAACTGTGAATGGGACCTCCGTGGAGGATTATGGATTCTGAATCCTCCAGGACTGTACCATAATGCCCCTGTCATCCGTTTTGCCTTTGGGCATCTAATTTAACTGACAAATCTGAGGACTCACACAGAGGCAGCCACCTCCCCAGTGACTCCACAGATGGGAGTCCTGCAGTGAATAAGTTATTCCAGCGAGTTTGACATTACCTTATGCTGAACATTCTCCTGACAGGTCCTGCTCATTTCTTAATGGCATAAAAGAACTCACTGTTATTAGGCACGAGTCTCCCTGACTTGATAAACACCATGGCCTCGTTTCTGGCTGTTTTAATGGATGTCCTAAAGGCATCTGAATACGGCATTTTACATTTGGCAGAAGCGTATCAACAGCAATATTTTTGTAATTAGCTTTGGAAGCCCCAGCCTTAAGCATACAAGGTCAAGTATTCCAGCAAGCAAAATACACCCACTGCAAAGACAAGTGTGTTTTGAGAAGGACTAGAGTCAGGGTGGGAATTCATGTGGCCTAGTGCATGTGNGTACATTTTGCAAAATCAACTTAGCTGCAAATGTAAGCAGAAGTCAAATCATTGGCTTGGCCTGATGCCTAGCAGGCATTATATAGTTGCTAGCTTCAATCATAAGAACAATTAGTCCAAGTTATAGTGCAGACCAGTTTTTAAAGTCCTCCGGCCAGCAAATTCTTCCTGGGATGTTACTAGCTATAAAAATCAGTACACAAGAAGTATATACCTTATACATTCATCTTTTATTAATATTTTGTCAATCACTTTGGCCATAGGCAGAGACCTGGCACTACACCAAACATCATGTGTATGGTGCCAAGAAAATACAAATGAATGAAGAAAACATGACCCATGAATTCGAAAAATTTGATGTCTACAAGGAGAGTTAGACCGCATTGAATAATGCCCAAAACTGAAAAGAAAGTACAGATTTGTGTATAAAAATGGGATTATACATGTGATGCACTTGGTTCTATAGCAAGCAGGCCTGCAGTGGACATTATATGAGGAGTAACCATTATGGCCTTACTAGAGAATTTACATTCATAATCACATAAACCCTGAGAGGGAAGAAATTCAAGTTGGAAGAAGCTGAATTCTGAGTTCAGTTACAAAGGTTTTGAGAGTGAGGTTGGAGCCAAGAAACACAGAGACCATTGTCATCAGAGAGGGGTACTTAAGCCACAATCCAGTGACAGAAGTAGGTCAATTTCACGCAAGAGAAGCAGGCCTGGCCGGCTTGAACAAAGACTCCATCAAAGAGAGATTAAAGGAAGAGGCCATTGAGATGGGGAGGCGGGCATTCACCTTAGTGGCCAGGCGGAGAAGTTTAGATTTGATAACCAAGAGGCCCGGACCTACTGTAAGCTCTTTGAGAAGCGCAACTGCAAAACGGGCAAGTACCACGGGAAAAAGCAAGCATGAAGGACTCTTCATTTAAAAATTATTAAGAATTTTAAGACAGTGATGGGGAAAGACGGGGCACTTCTGAACACAGGGCCCTGTGGAAATGCATAGACTAGATGCTCACGTTTTCAGAGTGTGGTGGAGAAAACACTTCTTGCTGGCTACGATTCTGGCACCAGCTCATGAGATGCACTGGAAAAACAAAATATTTGGAGATAAAGTTACCTTGTGGTAACTCTTTATTATAATTTGCCAAGAGATAGTGCAGAGAAAAATCTGAAAAGCAGGCCACACCTGAGATGTAAATCACCCAGGGGAAAGCATTTCTGATGACTTCAGGAAAGCAGGAGAGTTTTAATATGGGAAATTTAAAATGGATGTAAAATGGACGTAAGAATTCTTTGAAGTGACCATCTCATTTCATTAACTGATGGTATTATTCCCGCTGCAATATGTGCTGACTGATGTCCCCGTGCTCGTGTGCCAGGACCAGATGGATGATCCAGAAGGACAAAGGTTTTTCTCAGCCTTGTTCATTTCTATATACCCAGGTCCCAAACAGTGTCTGGCATATAGTAGTTACTAAATAAATAATGAACACGTGCGTGCATGAGTGAATGAATAACCTTGCATCAGTAGGTTCCTTAGAGCCTCTGTGATTCTCTTCCCATGAATTTAGTTCTTTAAAAAAAAAAAGCAATGTGCAAACCAATGTGAAAAGTGATGTTTTTATTAAAATTCGGTTGACTCTTTGGAAAGACTTAATGGTGAATTATTGGGAGACATGCTATCTACAAGATGTGGACAAGATAATGTAAAGAATGAGGCAGAGTAAATAAAATTTTTCACTCAAATTGCTTTGAAAGTGTCTGTAAGCTCTCACTGCACTTTGAACAGACTGAAAATGAACACTGTGAACTATTATGGATATGTTTCGTGTAAAANAGGCAACGCAGACTTCACAGGGTAGACCCATGCATGAAGAGGAGGTCTCCAATCTGCATCAAGAGACAGATGAAGGACTATTGTTCATGTGACAGAATCCATTTGTCATTTTCATGTAACTTCTTCTTTGACTGAATATTTTAATGAAGTGACCCACCCCTAGACCGAACTGCATCAGATAGGAATGAACTAAAGTAAAATTCTGTAAATAAACAGCTGCATGAACTGACACAAAGGAAAGCTAAAATGTCAGCAAGGTAGGTCACTGGCCTCACTATAGACTATATTTGAGATAATAGGTTTATATATTATGTAGTTTTGTTTGTAACACATCTAGATGTGTATAAGAGACAGACATTGTGGAGTCAGCTCTCTCTTTCTACTTTACATGGGTCCCAGGGATCGAACTTGGGTCTTCAGGCTTGGCATTCAGCACCCTTACCCACTGAGCCATCCCACATGCCCAGAAAGTAAATTTTAATCAGGATGCTGGTTGGTGATCAGAGAGTAAAAATTTCATTGCAAGAATGTTTTATGTAAACCAAAGACAGTTGCCAAAACACCCCACACCTGAAGAGATCTGGGTATCCAATACCCAGATATTGGAGTACCCAATATCAGTGTCCTTTTACCGCCCAGACCATGAGTGTCTCTGGAGCAGGGATAGCAATGAGAGACAAGATTGGTAAGTTCTTTGTGATGAGCAAACTGGCCCTCAAAGATGTCCAAGCTTTTACCCTAGGAACCTGTGAGTATGTNGCTTTGCATGTCAGAAAGCACCTTGCAGATGGAATTAAGGTGATAGAATTAGATTATCCAGCTGGACCTAATCTAATCACATGAACTCTTAGAAGCAATGAATTGTATTTTCTGTTGAATACCCTGACTGGGTTCAGACGACTGCATGCCAAAATATCGTATCTTGGCATTTGAGAAAACAACAAACAGAAACAGACTCTTAGCCCCATCTTTCCTAAAGCTGGTCATAAAAGCTCATTGGCTTTCCCTGGACAGAGCACCCTACGCCTGAGGAATGAAACACCCTTATCCCAGAAGGCACAGGGCCACAGAAGCCAAACAAATGGGATTGTCTAAGTCCACCGAGTTTATTGCCATTAGATTGGGTCCCCTTTTCCAATCATATTTCCCCCCCACTACTAGCCACTAATTTTGTGCACAAAAATACACAGATGCTCCATCCTTAGGCCCTCCTTTCTGAAGGCTCCTATCCCACATAACATTTATAATCATTAAACATATGGATTTTGTTTCTTACATGAGAAAAACAATTCCTAAGCTGGACATGGTGTTGCACCTCTGTAGTCCTCGGTGCTTGGAAGAATGACATGGGATGGATTGCTTTCTGCCCAGGAGCTCACACCAGACCAGCCAACAAACTCAAAAGAACAAAGAAAAACTTCTTTCTAAACCTCCCTATAATCTTGTTCATGTTTTATATACTATGTTTAGCCTGTAGGAGATAGCCCTGCATACACACTGCTTCAGCAGCAGCCACTAGAAGTCAGCACTGCATACACACTGCCTCAGCTGCAGCCAGTAGGAGACAGCACTGCATACACACTGCTTCAGCTGCAGCCAGTAGGAGACAGCACTGCATACACACTGCTTCAGCTGCAGCCAGTAGGAGACAGCACTGCACACACACTGCCTCAGTTGAAGTCAGTAGGAAACAGCCCTGCATATACACTGTTTCCACTGCAGCTAGTAGGAGACATCACTGCATACACACTGCTTCAGCAGCAGTCAGTAGGAGATAGCCCTGCATACACACTGTCTCCACTGCAACCAGTAGGAGACATCATTGCACACACACACTGCCTCAGCTGCAGCCAGTAGGAGACAGCCCTGCATACACACTGCCTCAGCTGCAGCCAGCAGTTGAGAACGGGTGAGTGCTAAACACCAATAGACCCAGAGAAAAGCCCTTCCCTTTCCTCCCTCCTCTGACTGTCAGGGCTTTNACCCAGGGTGTCAGCATGGCTGCTCTCTGCCTCCTTTGTCACCATAACATAAGGAGCAACTTCTTGTCCTGGATCTGTAACACCTGGACAGTTCTTCNCTGATGAAACTCATAATGCAGTTGATTTCCCTCTGAGTGTGTGCAAAGCATATTATGCTCCTTTGATCAAAATTATGCAAAAAGCCAGATGTTTGCTTTCATTATATCCTACAGACAGAAGTTGGTGTTGGATGACCTAGCTTGGTTAGTATTTAAGCATCTCTGTCCTTTGAATTCTGTTTGGCATAGAAAAGGATGTATATATAAAGGTCCGTTGATTTGGTTTGGTTTGGTTTTNTCTTGTTGTCAGATTCTTAGGTTGAACACACACCTACAGAGATTGTGTTTTGATACTCTATTTCAAGGCTGAAAGCNATGCTCATTCATTGTTTTGTCACACTCATGGGTGAGAAGTATGAACAGAGCCTGGCTCAACTGCTCCAGGTCCCCAAATCAAGATACTGGCAGAACTATGTTCTGCTTGGGGAGACACTAGGGAAGAATTTGCTTAGAGGCCATGGAGGCTGCTGGCAGAATTTCCTTCTTGTGTTTGTGTTCTTGACATCTCTGTTTTTGCTCATTCTTGGCAGAGTGAAACCCTTCACTCCCAAGGCCTCTTCTCAGACTTTACAGGTACCTACATATCCAAACAGGCACTTCAAACCCTCTTTTTGCTCTTGGCTTTCTCTCATTCCCTCTGCCTCCTGTTCTACTACATCTCCCTGACTCCAACCAAAGAAAAGATCTCTGCTTTGAAGGATGTGTGTGCTTAGATTGACATTGCCTGGATAATACAATCTCCCACCCTATGTTGCATTTCCAATATGCAAAGTGACAAGTACCCAGGTTCTCTGTGTACTTGGACTCCTGTGCTAAGGACTTGAACAGCTTGGGGACGCCAGCCTGTCTTCAACAGACAGCTTCCAAGTCTTGCTTCTTTCTCATCAGTATCTCTGCTCCAACACAATTCATGCTATCCATGGTACAAGGCACTAAATTTGGGGACTCTAGTATCTTGTTCATTAGAGCAACCTGTNCCATTGTGGGGTATTTTATTANGCTTTTCCATAGTTTACATAGTACGTCCTCCCAAAAGCATTCTTTTACTCTCTGCTTACTTACCAAGCAGAATTTGGATCAAAAATCCACCACTTGTGTATCATGATATCAGAAAAAGATTCCCTAACATAGTGCATACAAATATTTCAGGTCAATACAATCTTCAAAATATCCTAAATAGGGGCTGGTGGTATGGCTCCAAGGTTAAGAGAATTTATGGCTCTTGCTGAAGGCACAGGTTCAGTTCCCAGCACCCACATCAGGCAGCTTATAACCACTGGTAAGTCCTGTTCCAGTGGATCCAGCATATTCTTCTGACTTCCACAGACACTTCCACACACATGGTATACATAAAATCATGCAGGCACACATATACACATAATTTAAGCATAAATAAATATTAAATATATACAATGTACATGAAGTATAAATATGATGTCTTATCCCATTTTTGATGCTATAACAAAATACCTGAGATTAGGTAGTTTTAAATAATATAATTTTATTATTACTTTTCTGGGGGCTGGGATGTCTAAGATTGAGGCTCGGGTAATTTGCTGTCTGGTGAGTCTGTCTGGTGTCTCATGAGAGCAAAACCCTCATTCTCTAATTGCCCCCCAAAGGCCACACTTCTCAATGTTATTGCTTNAGGCTTATGTTTTAGAGGGGCAANAAACAATCAAATCATAGGAATTAACTTGCAAATTCAATTTATATAAACATAGATATACATTAAAGTTAAATATATATTTTAGATGAAACCATCCTGGCTTACACATTGATTCAGCTGGATTTGATAATATGCTTCAATTACCAGAACAATGCCCTTGACCTGGAGTACTCCAAACATTCTATTTTNTTTTAAACTGCCCCATGTTGGTTGTTGTAAGGTTGATTCAGTTATTCCACGGAGNNTCTCCACCGAATCTCCCCTCCCCATAAAATCAATGAAGGTGGATATTGGAAAATAGTTTTAGACAGATGCNNATTCATATAACACAANCATATGAGCTTTTCCAGACTATCAGGACGGAAGACTTGAATTCCAGGATCTTGTGAGAGGATGCCCATAATTAATAGGCATGCATGAAGAGAGAAGAAGTGAGCCAGGGAGGAATGAGCCGTTCTGTAAGAGAGCGATGCTGCTCTATCCTGCCTCTCAGCATCTCGACTTGGAACTGTTTATAAGATTCATTGAGCATCTCAGACAATTCCTAGAGACATCCTTTATGTATGGCTATTACAAGGATAACTAGAGGATCTGGCACTGTGGGGCTGGAGAGATGGCCCAACAGTTAAGAGTGCTGGCTTCCAGAGGACCTGAGTTTGATTGCCAGCACCCACGTCAGGCAGTTNATAACCACCTGTAATTCAAACTCAGGGATATGATGCCCTCTTCTGGCCTCCCCAGGCACATGCACTCATGTGCACAAACCCATATACAGATGCACATATGTATCATTAAAAATAAAATAAATTATAGGAAAAAAAAGATTCAAACACTGTGAAATGGGAACCATGCCCACAAACCCATATTTGCATATATACATACACACTATACATGTGTGCACATTAAATAGGATCTGTGGGGGCTTAGTGGGCTGACCCATGTGCCATCTTGTCTTTTGAGCCACCATAATTTTGTAATCTTTTGACACATGCCATCCATCTTTCTTCTTGCTGAAATAGCTGCCCTGCATCTGCTGTTCCACTGCCTGACATCAGAAATCTCATAATTATACTTTTGTTTATGCATTATTTTTTCATTTTTACTTTTCCTGTGATTTTTTTTTTTTGGCTCACTATTATTTTTGCGGCATCACTTTGATCACGCTGGTAGAATTTGCATCTCCTCTGCAGCTCCTTAAATCATCATCTTAGGAAGAGGACCAAGAGGTCCACAAGGAATAGAGGGCTGCTCATCACATTGCAGTTTCGGCTGGACCCTGCAACTACGTTATAGAACAGGTCAATTGCCCAGGACTCCCATAAAAATGTGATTGTCATTAGATTCCCTTTCAACATTTTCATAATCTAGGCTCTCTGCCCTACGTTGATTATGTTTCTGACCCAAAACCAACAAGCTAAGAGGCTACATGGTGAGATGGAAAATTCACTGGACCAGACGCCAGAAATTGNGAGATTCTGGGCCAACTCTGGAGCAAACCAGCTGTGTGACCTTGAATAAGTCACAGCATCCCTCAGACCTGTTTTCCCCTCTCTTCCTCAATGAACAGCTGAAAAAATTAAGCCTGTGAGTTCTTCCAGATTCCTGTTANGTCNNTCTTTCACCCTGGCTCTCTTTCCTCTTATCAAGACATATGAGATGATGACATAGCTTACAATTCTTAGAACCAACTGTTTGTATTACTCCTGCTTATTAATGTAAATTACTACTCATGAGCTATGTAAGCACCAAAAAATGAATACTATATGCAATTTCAAAAACAATTTGGTTAAATTATTTGAGGTATGAGACAGCAAATGGGGGTATTTAACACTTCACTATAAGAGTAAGCCTTAGTTCTAAAACGAAGCAAATAAAAATTGGATCTGGGAAACGAGTTATGATTGGCCAAAGTCCATCATCTTCATGAGGGTACAGGGATTTAAAAATATACCATTTGTCTAAGAGCTGACCACATGATCTGGAACAAGAGGGCAGGGGGTGGTAAATTGGTGGGAAAATTAAAGATCCATTTTCCTCAGCTGTTTGATTTTTCATGCTGGTGAGTTTTGAGGTTACAGCATGTAACCAGAATATGAAACATCAGAAGGAAGGGAAACTCATTTAATATTATGTTAGTTGTAGAATTATTACTAGGTGCAAAGCAAAGAAAGTAGTTATCTATTATTCATTCCTTCTGAATAGACGTTTCCTGTCTGTGAGTACAAAGCATGATTAGAATTCACTCACTGAAACTCACAGATGCTCAGAGAGAACTTTCATTTCCATTTGATCTGACCTTGGATATGATAATGGAGCCTCTCTAAAAAGGGGACAGTCATCTGTCCTCCTCAGACTGCACCCCTGAGAACTAGTCCCAAGGGGCTTCCTGACATGTCTAAGGTCACCCCCAAGGTCGCTTTAGGCAATCCTAAACAGGTCTGGCCACAGCACTGGTCAAGTGTGCTATCTCTATATCTATGGGTGGCTTCCTGTATTCTATGAAGGGTTGTTTTTCTCACTGATACCTGAGCGTACTAAATTTAGCAAGTGAGATGGACCAGAGAGGAGCATGTATCCTTATTCATTCCAAGTGTCTCCGGCTGCGGAGTAGAAACGCTGGCTTCTTGGCATGGTAATAGGGAAGAAATAAACAAGACATAGATATATTAGATATATATATATATTAGATATATACGTGGGACAGGGATGGACGAATCTTGCTTTTGTTAGTTGCATCAAGAGTCTGCCTCTTGATCAGCGCCTGGATCTGAACCCAACTGTCAGTCTCAGGACACTGAGATAAGACCTGCCTGCTTTTCTGCTGGTCCCTCTGCCCCAAACTAAATCATGGCCTGAATCAACTTTAAAATTCAGACAAATTTGAAATACACTCTATTCCTTTTTTTTTTATTATTGAATCAGAACATCTCAGCTTAACTGATATGTCATTTAGTTCAAACCCTCTAAAAGTTGGTAAATACATGGGTGCATGGGCGGATGGCTAAAAGGGGATGAGAGGGCAACAGGAATGAAAAGGCAAGCATTTCTGTGATTAGAATCACTGGCTCCAGGCTCTAAACTACCTCACACACCCCTTCGCCTAAATACCCCCTNGCTGAAACCCTACACCGATTCAAAAGTGAACCGAACAAATTTTCTCTGATGAGCTTTTTATCATGTTCACAAGAAGGCGCCATCTGATATAAAGTAGTAAAACAAAAATAAACAAACCTATAATTTGAAGTAACAGCTCCAGGGACAATAACAAGGTTTTCCAATCTCCCAGATCATAATTAACTGTGTAAAGAATTAAAGAGAGGTTCAGGAGGGAGTGCTTAAACCTTTTTGTAAATTTTAAAACAAGCAATGATCTCCATTGCTGCTCTCCAGGTTTATTCAAATTTGGACAATTAGGACAATTAAACATAAAACAGAGACAGGGGCTGCAACAAAGCAGAGTAATTGCCAGTGCAGGCTATCAAATTTACATTCAAAAAGATTAAAAAGCTGATTTACATTTAAAAACCAAGATCAGGCAATATCTAAAATAGATAACTCAACCCGTGGAGAAAAGCTTTTCATCGATAAAGGAGAAGCAAAGGTGATTCTAGGAAACAAAACTAATCTTCGGGATTGCTTTAATCACCTAAAACCACTTCCACTGTTTACTTGGGAATGGTTCCTT
>LZPO01027602.1:23637-39330 GCA_001675575.1 Neotoma lepida
ACTTTCTTTACAGAAGACAGGCTTGGTGGTCAAAATAATAAAGCAGTGTATGTATGACATATCCATAATGGCAGGACCCCTTGTTTCTGGAAGTGTGGTACCCCACTGCCAGCTTTGTGATGGTNAGGTGCTATTTTGTGTAAAAGACTGACAGACATGAGTTTCATGGTCTCTACAAAAACTGCCNACAGAAATGATCAGAATTTTGTTCATTGGTTAAACAATATTTCTTAAAGTGTTTGAAGATCACCTTCTTCTACAGGAGTAGTCATGATCTGTCATTATACAAAAGTGTTTGTCAAATTCCACATTTGACTCGGGTTTTATAGCAGACTCAGACTATTCTTTTATTCTGAGAAGGTTTCCCCTGGACAAAAATCCAGTAGGCTTATTACTGTATATTTTACAAAATGTAGCAAACTCTATCTGACTAACCTACTTTTCAATACTGTTCAGTGATTCTCTCTAAGTCATGCTAGATGAGAAAAAAGTTTTAAATGTCATATATATCCATGTTTGTTTCATTTATACTTGTCTCCAGTTGTTAAATTTTAGTTATTTTGTAGGATTTTAAATGTCAGCACTGTCAAAATTAGGGTATTGTTTTATAGATGGAAGNATAAAGTATATGAGGTCCTTGGACCTTAACCTGAAATTTATTTTTCTATTTGTAGAAATAAAGATGACATTGACCCCTCATCTCTAGAGATTACTTAAAAGGAATCTTTGTCTTAAATGAGGATACAATGGCATGGTTTTATAAGGTCACCCTAAAAATACATTAAAAATTTATTGGAGTTAGCACATGAAAAATATATGTATCTAAATAGAAAATAAAATGCTGTGATGTAGCAGAAAGCATAGGTGTTCAGCTCTGGAAAAAAATCAATAGGACAACCTCAGAAAGGTAATAAATCTCCTTTAAGGAATAGTGTCAATTTTTCTGAACTTGCAAACTGAGCCTGAATTAACCTTTACATTTGATGAGGTAAAAGTTTGTTCCACTTTCACATCTAGTATGAAGGAGTTTTGTTTTCTTCAGGAATTGAGTAGTTAGATATGAATTCTAAAATACAAAATAGTCACCTATTAAATTTCTTTGTATTTTTTCTATTTGGATTACTGTACTCTTGACTGCAACAAAAATGAAAAGTTGANTGATTGGTGTCTCCCGTTTATTAGGAGAGGCAGAATCATGCAACTCAAATGGTTATTATGTAAACCTTTAAATTCTGAGATTGGGTGGGTAGGTAGGGGGCATCCATTAGCACACACTCACAACATAGTTGTGGAATTGGGTAGAGATTAGCTTGGTTAAATTGGGAAACGTATAGAAATGATGGTAAGATAAGACGGAGGGTATCAGGAGGAATGTCATAGACATTAAACCAAGGATTCTAAATAACTAGCAGGTAATTTTTTTAATTTCTGAGAGTTCAGTTCTTAGAATCACAGACAGAGACCCATTCATTCTGCTTGATGATGTTTTGAGGTATTTTAATTCCAGCCAGGAACAAGGAATGCAGTTTCTACTGGAACGAATTTCACAGTATATTTCAAAATGCGCACTTGGTCCCTTAAGGAGTTGCTGTCCCTATTACTAGCCAAGCCGCTTCTACTGCATTTGTGTGTGTCAGTGTTGGGTACTTTGTCTTTGCCATTATGACAGAATTACTCCAAGAGCTTCCACAAAAAGCCTTTCTAATTTTAGTGACTTTAAAAGTTTATTTTTATAAAATCTGGTACTTAAAAAGAGTTCACCTCTTTGAGAACATAGACTGTATCTGAAATTTTCACGTGACTCCAAAGTGTTCCTAAATTACATTGGACCACATAAACTTACTGGCTTTGAAAGTAATGGAGTGAAACCTTCCAAATAGAAAACACTGGCAGTGCTTCAGAAAGAAGACAGCCAAATGGAAATGTTCCCAAGGAAAGGACAGTGGACTACAGAGGATTATGGGCAGTACAATTCATATTGTGTTGTCCTTCTGTATCAAGGCCAGAGAGAACACATATTTGTGATATATTGTGTCATGATAATTCACAACAAATTAAATGTACACCTTTTGCTGCACGTTGACAGAAGTTATGTAGATATAAGAGATCCATTACCCTTGTGGTTTCTTTATATGAGAATAACTGTGTTTTTTCCACCAATATTATTAAAATTAGATTGCTGTAACTAAAAGATATATCATCTTGCAAGTTATACACTGTTCTGGCAAATATAGCTATTATCTTAATTGAAATTCAACAGCACTGTTACATCTATATTTCTATTTAATACAGAAGTTAGTCTAGAAAAACAAATGTTATTAAAAAGGTAATTTATCCTCCATCAATTTGAAACAGAAAATTTATTGAAGTTTTATTATTTTAATTGAGTTTGGGTTAGTAATTTCAAGAAACATTTGAATAATTGATTTTAATATTCTAAAATGCTTACATTTTTTGGTTATTTTGCAATATTTAATATATTATTCTTGGATTCTTTTTTTATAGAGAAAAACTTGCCAATTCTTTTGCTGTCACATTTAGGGAGAAAATAAAAAGCATACTTCATTTCAATTTTTTAATGGCCCACAAAAGTAAAACAAATGATAGCCTTGTTTGGAATTGTTCTTAACAAAAAAATGAAATTTTGTAGGAATTTAATGTCTTTCACTTGAGAGGACAGACAGAACATTTCATTTGTGTGTTTCTAAATCTTTTTTTTTTTGTGAAGGGAGCAGGGAGAGGAAGTAAGTGCGGGAGTGGCAGCAGGTGGTGTGTTTGATTTGATATTGTCTTAAGTAGCTGAACAGTGATTCCCCACCTCAGAAAAATGTACTTCAATGAGAGCTGGAAAAGATTTGATTGTTTCACTCAAGTCAGCACAGGGCAGACCAGTGACTTTTGTCTTGTTTGGCTTGTTTTCTTTCCTAAATACTACATCTTTAGTAAATATTAACATTCTATACATTTTGTTGGGTAGGACATGAAAAGAGAAAGAAAAANTCAATGAGGGAGGAGTACTCTCCATAGGTTTCTTCTTGTTTTTATAAAGAAACACCACACACACACAGCACACTCAGCAATAGGATTTTGTGTATGTTTCTTCCGTTCTACTCCTCTTATAATAATATAGTCCTGTTGTATTAGGACCAAGACAAGTTACCTTAGTTTTAATTTAATTTTGCCTTTAAAGAACTTATCTTTAAATACAGTTGTGAAGACTCAAGCACTGAGTTAAGATCTGAACATATAAATGAGGCCAGGGCATACAATTCAGACCAAAACTAAAATGTAACCTAAATTCCTCAGAAGATAAGTGTATCCCTGTTAATCAAGAAACATTGACTTTAAAAAAATTAAACTGTTCNTTATTTCATCTAATTTTTTCTAGACTTAGTATTATTTTTTAAGCAAAGTAATAATCATTGTAAGATCTTAGATCACAGTAGAGCAGACAGTGGCACCACAGATAACAATTTGATCACTAAAAGTGCTTAAAAATTCTCTGTGTGTGTGTGTGTGTGTATGTGTGTGTGTGTGTGCATGTGTGTGTGTGTGTTAAGTTGGACTTCCAATATGCTATATTTTCAAATTATACTATAAATCAAGCGTCTTAGGGAAAGTTCCAGCATGGTGGGTAAATCAATTTCTAGGACTAGATGAGCTATTCTAAGCTTCAGATCTGAGTAGTAATTATAGGAGTGGTTGGTTGTGACACATCAGTACATGTAAAAGTGTCTTGCCAAATGTAAATGGCTTGATAACTCAAAACTTGTCGTTACTGACAACAATAAAAGAATATCTTGCCTAGGAAATATCACCATCACCTTTTATACTCTGTATGTGTCAGAATAAGTTGGGTCATAAAAATGAAGAGAGCATCTAATTTGGTTTACTTGTTTTCAGATGTGAAACATGGAAGTAATCAATTTTAGGAGCTATGTTCCCAAATAACCTGGAAGGATTATAACAGAGTCCATCACTGCTAGCTTTAGCCTACTTTTCAATAAAGAACTGGACAGCTTCATATACACAGCTTTAAAATTTCACACAAATTCACAGTAACAAATTATATTTTTTGAATTATAATAATCTATTCCTGTGCTAAATTGCATGATACATTTTTATTTTACTTCTTTTCTATGAAGATTACAGTTTTCTTTTTGAATATCCAATATTCAGTTCACTAAATGAAATGTAATGAATTTACAAGTCAGTTCTACTATAGTCAGTTTTACTATAATATAAAACTATTATATTAGTTTTATCTCTAAATCTATCTTCCCTCTTTGTTTCAGGTTTTCAAAACTTTAATGACTTTATTAGTTGACAATAAATGCAGAGAAACAAAATTCTCTCAATATTGTTTGGATTGCATACATCATTGCTTTAATTATAATTAACTCTTTATCTTTTTATTGTCTATCCTCTCAATTTGGAAATATATTTATATTTGTTCAGTAAGTGAAATTATGAACCAGTGATCAGGTCCCACATTTCTCCTTAAATTATTCCTTTGAAACTGCTGNTTTGCCACAATAAGATAAATAAGATGGAAGGACTATTTCTAATTAAAATTTATAGGAATGAAAATTTGGCTTTTAGGGCTACATTTGTTTTTTTGTTTCTAGACCATGCCTTACAGATAAAGAACATGTGATTCAGAGGACAGTCACTGGCCTAAGTCATGCATCCTCTTTGCATCACAGGAGCTTACATCTGGCCAAAATGCTTACTATCAGTTCCAAATCTTCAGATAGATGAGTATAAGAGGCTGGGTATATTACTAGATTGGAGAATAGAATTATGAATCAAGGATATTTGAAAATCAGCCTATGNTTGCCTAATAAAAAAAGGCTTGGGATGAATAAGTAACTGGGACAACAGAACACAAATTTTTATTGTAAGTTGAATATGAATAAGTGATTAAAGGACCCAATACCTAGTTCAGCAGGTAAAGGCCATTGCCACCAAGCCTAATTGTGGGGGACCAGCCCCTCACTATTATTTACCCCAGGACTCTTGAGGATTGAGGGATAAGAGACTTAGAAGTAGAGAAAAGGAGAGAAATAGAAGGTAATGCAGGATAGACTCCAGTGTGCCTGGATCCTTATCCAACGGACCCAGAACTTTATTCCAAAGGACTATTTATAACAATGCCAAGGGGTGAAGCAAAAGACCTCCCCCTTGCTAATTACAGTCAAGTGTAGACCCTTACAAATGCCTGGTACCCAGGTCGATGATCCAATCAACCTCTTATGCTGTCCTGATGAGTACAGCCTCTAGGAAACCTCATGGTCTCCAACACCCAAGGAGCTGAGTTTGACCCCCAGAACCTACATGGTGGAAAGATAGAACCAGCTTCTGTAAATTGTACTCTGCTACATCCCTGCTTCCACAGGTGTGTGTGTGTGTGTGTGTGTGCGCACACACACACACACACACACACACACATACACACACAAATAACACTATAAAAATAGAGGCTAGAGATATACTGTTGTCAGTTGTGTAGTACTTGTATAGTATGCACAAGTCTCTATGTTCAATTCCCAGAGACATAATATATAAATTTTAAAGGGAGGTGATTAAAGACTAACATGCTATAATCAACTCGTCAAACATTGATTTTGGGTGTGCTCTTGTAACAAGTAACTGTCCTCTGAGCAAAGCAATCACCATTTTGGGGAGTTCCGCTATGCTCTCTTGCAAAAACCATCCCAGCAGGACTGATTGACACCCAGCAGGACTGACTGACACCCCTCCATGATCCCTATAGAGTCTAGAGTATGCTTTGAAATTTCTTTGAATATCCAGCTGCTCCCTACTACCCCTCAAGCCTTCAAGTGACCTAGGGGAGGAACTAGCATACATAGAGGCCAGGAAAGATGATAGTCAAGAGCTCCATCTAGGCAGCTACAGAAGAAGACTTCATTGGTGCTTGGTAAAACTTGTCAGGTGCCTCTGGTTGGGGGTGCTCACACCCCTGTAAGTGACCCCTCATCTAGGGTCTGTAAGGGAGCCTAATAAATTCATTGGTTCCCCCAGAATAAACTTTAGTGGAATGTGTCTTTTTCTATTGCATGACCACAGCAACTATTTTAAAGGAAAATATTTAATTGAGACTGGAGTACAGGTTCAGAAGTTTATTACATTATAGTAATGGTAGGAGATATGGAAGCATGATGGTAAAAATGGTGCTGCAGAAGTAGCTGAAAGTTCTACATCTGGAATTAGCAGACAGCAAGAAGAGACAGTGACACTGGGACATTGGGTCTGGCTTCACCATTTGAATACCCAAAGTCCACAACCCCCCTTTCCCCCAACACACTTCCTCCATTAGGGCCACACTTTCTCCAAAAAGGTCACATCTCCTAAAAATGCCACTTCCTGTGAGCCTATGGCAACCATTTTCACTCAAACAATCACAGAATGNGTTCTCAGTTTATCTTGGGACCATGGGAGGAGGAGTGAATGGTGCTTTATATCTTCCCCAGGGAAGGAATTTTAGCAACAGTTTCCAAAATATATTCTCTCCTAGTTGTAGAAATGCAATCTTAACATCTTAGACAAAATAAAATTTCTTTTGTCTGCACTCTGAAAATGCAAGACCAATTATATACTTCATATATTTGTAGGCATGGCTATCTGTGATCCACATGCCCAGTATGAAAAAGGCATATATGAACAGAATATCATTATCCATGTTGTTTAGGTTTGAATATGAAATGTATTCCACAGGCTCATGATAGCAGGCTTTGCTATCAACTGAAGAGCTTTGCTTTCAAAAAGTGAATGGATTCTAAAAGAATGTATCCTAATAGATAGATCAATCCTGTAATGGATTGTAATCTGATGGGTGGAGCCTGGTTGAAGTAAGTCAGTCTATGGCATCATGATCTAGACAAGTCTGTCCATTCTGTTCTCTCTTTGCTTCCTGGTTACTATGAGGTAAGAAATCTACTCCATCACTTAATTCTGGCCCCATGGTGCTTTCCTGTACCACAAGCCAATAGCAACAGAAACAATAGATTATAGACAGAAACTCTGAAACCACTAGTCAAAATAACTCTTTCCTCCTTTAAATTGTTTTTCACAGATTGTTATCACAGCAATAAAATCTGCCTAATAACATGCATGCTTTTATATCTGACTCCTGTGTTTTTACCACAAAGTCTAGGGTTATTTTTCTGTTTGTTTGTTTGTTTGTTTTGTTTTTATGGTCTAATGTTGTTACATGGAATGTTGAACTGAGTAACACTGAATATAATGTATTTGGCTTTAATTCTACACTTCTTATTCTTCTTTGAGCTCAAATAAGTTTGAGAATTAAAGTTTATTTTACATATTGGGTTTCTTTTAAAAGACTTATTTTATTTTTATTTATGTATGTGACCATGTATGTGTGTGTCTGCATGTGTTTATGTCACATGAGTGCAGTTGTTTGTGGAGGCCAAAAGAGGGAATTAGATNTTTTGGAGTGAAAGTTACAAGTGGTTGTGAGTGGACTAACATGGGTGGTGGAAACTGATCACTGGCCCTTGAAGAACAGTCAGGATTCCTAACTACTAAATAATCTCTCTGGCCCTGTATTAGTTTTTCAGTTTCTTAAATTATAAGGNTTTTTTATTTTTTAACTTTACGTTTTGAATTGTTCATACTAGGAAAATCAGTATTGTGTATAATTATTACAGTTTACTTTTAACTAATATTATACCATTTTATGTATAATTCACCAATCTAAAGGAATTATTCCACTCTCTTCCTATTACTTGTGTAATCAATAAACATTTACTTTTTTATATTAACATATAAAAACAAAGTGTTAGTATTTTTCCATTACATAGCCATCTTTTAAGCAAAGAAAAAAGTCTCTTGTATTTATCAGGACATGTACCCTTTCTACTGATCTTCACTGTCTCCTGTTTCCCAAGTTATCATCTGGCACTATGCCTATGCATCTGAAGGATATCATGTAGGTTTTCTTTTTAGCTATTTGTGCTGGAGATGAACTGATGAAAAAAGATTGCAACTTTCTTTGATGTGAAAATGCTTTATTTTGCTTTCATTTTCAATAAACATTTTTTGTATATAATTGTAGCTTGATTTTTTTTTCTGTTAGCTAAAAAGCTAAAGAGGCTATTCCATTGTTATCTGGCTTCCACTATTTCAAAGGAGAAATCAATAGAATTTCTCTTTTCTCTCTTTATTTTCTATGCTTTGGTGAGANTCATTCTTTTTTTTATTGTTAGGTATTATGAGCAGAGTTTATTGCTTACATAAACACAATTTTCTACCAATTTTATTTGGAAATTTGCCTTATGTATTTGAACTATTCTAAGTAAAACACCTATGAATACTTGAGAACTCATTTTCTTATAAATATATGTATATTTGTTTTTTTCTAATCAAACACTGAGTGAAAAATTAGACAAAAGCCTAAGTGCATTATTAAGTTTATGAACCTACTGAAGTGTCTAACATTTTATAACATAAACAACACTTTGGGAATTCCATATGTGTCACATTTTTCCTTATGTTTTGTGTTTGTCTTTTAATATTAGACAAAGTTTAGTTAACTAAAGTCAATTTACTTTTATTCTCTTCAATGATTAATCATATGAGTATTTTTCATATATTTACTTGTTCATGAAATAATCTGTTCTATTATGATTCTGGTTTGTGGTTCGTGCCTTTTTTTTTTAAAATCATGACAATTCTTTATATGCTCTTAGTATAAACCCTCTCAGACACATGCCCTACAACTATTTTTGTTCAGAGTTCAGACTTTGCTAACCAGTAATTTATGAAGAATATCTAAGAACCCAAGATGTGCTGTTATTGTTTGAAAATTTCATATCTCTGTGATGCATTTTAATGAAATCCATCCCACTTTCCCTCCCGTAAAATCCCGCCTCTAACCCCCAACTTTTCATTCCTAATTTCATGTGCTCTTTCTTTTTTTTTTCTAAAACTGCTGAGTCCACTTATATTTGCATGGGTATAGGACCATATGTGAGAACATTGGCATCCTCTCCCACTCACTGACGTAAACACATAAAAAAGACTCTCTTTCCCCTAGAAACCAGTTTCTCCTCAGAGAAGGCTGACACTTCATGATCCCCTCCTTTATGTTGCTGTTTTAGCTGGCTTGATTGTATGCTGTTCCTATTACATACAGTCGCATCCACTTTAAGTTCATGTGTGAAACAGCACTGCTATGTCCAGAAAACACTGTTTTGATATAGATGTTCACTACTTCTGGCTCTTCCAGTCTTTCCATGGCATCTGCAATGACCCTTGAACATGGGCATTAGAAGTGTGATATAGATGTCTTGTTTAGGGTTTAGCACCCACAGTCTCTTAAACTCTACACAGGACAATTTCTGGATTTCTNTATTAATTGCCTTCTACTATACAAGAAGCTTCTGTCATGAAAGTTGAGAGAGTCATTACTCTATTGGTATAAAGATAAGAACTTAGGGTGACCAGCCTCTCTGTTTTAACTTATGGCCTTTTAAAAATGTGCTTTCAATATAAAGGCAGATGGCTCCATAAAACAAAGCCAGAATGGTTAGTTATTAATTTTCTGTGAATGCTATAAAATCATACTATAAATGCATGACATAACAACAGAAAGGTACACAGTCAGAGTTCTGAAGAGCAGACATTAGGAATAACAATATTTGGGGGCTTTATTTCTTCCAAGAAGAAATAAAGTTGTAGTCCAGTATCCGCTTATTTCTTCTTTCATCACCCTCCCAGTCTTATGTGCTTGATTTAAAAAAAAATATTATTATTAACCATGAGTCTATTGTTGGATATGGGATCATCTGTAGGGAACAAGGAGCATGGGCAATCTACCAGTGGCTATGCCACCCAAAGAGAGTAACTCTCTGACCCTCGGGAGACATCAACTGCCAATATCTAATAACCTTAGGGTGAGGGCCCTCCATGAACTATGCCGGAATTTTGACTGGCTTGATGATCAGGCAATCAGAGATATTGTGAATTAATATATACAATAGATGTGGCAGGTCGAGAAGTTAGTATGCCAGAGCACTCCTCTATATCTCTCAGCTCCTATAATTTTGCCCTATCTTCCATGATGTTTTATAAGCCTTTTATGGGGACAGCTGCTATAGATGGCCATCTGCTGGGNCCCAGCTCCAGATGCAAGCATGGTCTGAAGTAGATGGATGAAAAAGTTGGTGATGGAGAAATCAGATATGGGACACTTCTTAGTTTTTTTTTATGGGAGACACACAGAAAGGATCTCAGTATGGCTTGACTTTATCAGACAACTTGCATCTCTCANGGGCTTTATTTATACAGAAAATCATTTCCTCATATATTTTAATCATTGATTACAAAGTCTTTTTATGGTACCTACTTTTCCTAAAGTCTTCCTTGATTACATAAGCATATTAAAGTAAAAGAAACAAAACTGGAAAACAGTAAATTTCATNAGAACTGATATCTAATATTATGATAAAATCAATTCCTTTAACTCAGTATGTTTTTCCTTAAAATTGGTGTCATAAGCCTTATGATTACAGAAATACTAGACCGGATGTATCTATTTAAGTTTGACTAAGTTAATAGATCAGAAGTTATTTCCCACTAACTCTTATATCAAGCTTATCTTGTATTATTCTAATAATCAACTAAAATGAATATCTAATATTTCTATGGAAAACTNATTCCTCAGTTGCTTGTTTAAATTCTTTCTTTTATATCTGACATAGGAACACCATTCTTTTCTTTGACCTTTGAAATACTATGTTCATCTCTTTATTCTTTCCACAATTAGAGAAGTCCTGATCTGACAAAATATTTCTGTTTGTGTCTCTGTTATAAACTCATGTTTTTTTTATGATTTCTATCTGTAATACAATCTTGCAAAGAGTAAGATTCCTAAAACTGCTTACTTTTCCTTTGGGAGGGTACAAAGACTTGTCATTAATTTTATAATCAAAATATTTTCCCTGTCCATGCTAGTTCTATGTTTCTGAGGTAGAACATGAAAACCTAATGATTCAGTTATCGTTTATCAGCTTCTAAAAATTTCCCTTCCTTATTGATTTTTTTTTCCAAATCCTATGTCACATGCTTACTAATACCACTTAAACAATAAGTTCTATAGAAGACTCAATTTCTTGCCTAGCTGATTTTCCTAGGAAACTACCATGAGTTTTATTCTTACTAACATCAGCTTTTATAAGAACTATTACATTTTTCCAGTTCTAGCCATCAGTGAGNAACCCTTAGCAGCAAGGAATTCAAACATTAAGCATGTCAAAGACATAGGCAAAAGTTATGCAGCAAATTCTACCAAGGACAGTGATGGGTCAAGCCAAGTCATCCAAGTACTGTGAGCTTTGTCAAGCAGTAACTTAAGACACTTAACATCACCGGCCACCCACATCTGGGATCTCAGTTACAATNAGCACTTTGATCAGTTATTAGTCTGATTTAACCACTACCCATGAGAAAAAGAATCTTTTCTGATCAAAAGTAAGAACAGCATAGATTTGTTAGTATACACATAAATGTTTAGAAAGTACAGTTTGAAATAATGATCAGTTAGGGTAACCATAATAGGTTTCCCATGTTTTCTGTGACAATTTATTTAAAATGCAACTCTTTCTAACATCTTTTCCCACACTCTACACTGTCATTGCTTCAGTCTCTTTATGTATTTTTTTATTGTAGCACATCAGTCTTATGAAATCACCTTTTTGTACACAGTGAAGATTTGTTACTTGGATTGATTTAATAAAAAGCTGAATGGCCAATAACTAGGCAAGATTTGGGGGACAAAGAGAACACTGAAAAGAAGTTCAGAGACATGGAGAAAGGTCAGTCAGACACAGAAGGAGTTGAACACACAAAATTGGATAGAGGTAAAAGCCATGTGGTAGAATGTAGATTAATTAAAATGGGTTAATTTAAGTTATAAAAACTAGTTAAAAACGAGCCTAAGTTCTCAGCTGAGCTTTATAATTAATAGGAAGTCTCCATGTGGTTATTTGGGAACTGGCTGGTAGGAGAGAAAAAGTATGACTACAAGTGGGGATCCAACATGGGGCCTAAATTTCTACATAAGGCTCAATAAAGTTAAAAAAGAAAAAAAAGGACATGACTTCTTTAAGAGCCTCTGCCATACAACAAGTAGTTGAGGCCAGTACCTAAGGAGAAACAGCAAACTAAATAAGAATGCCTGCTGCAGCAGCACTACATGTGTCAGTATGCCAGAGCTGGCCAATTGAATGCAGTTCCTGGTGAAAAATGAAACTGAGAGCTAGACCTGCATGGCTTAGGGCTCATCTCTCATGGACCAAGGAGCAGGGCAAAGCCCATCTCCAAAGCTGATGCAGAGATCCTAGCCACAGTGCTTAGTACTTTAAAAGCTCATGCAATCAGAAAAGATTAGAAATATGCAGTACAAGACATATTCCAAACAGAAAAAAATCTCTGAACAGTTTCCAATATGTTTAATAAGATGCATATGATTAAGAAAGAAAAGAAAAAGGTTATAGATATCCATAAGAAAAAAATATGAAAGACTTTAAATAGATAAATAAAGAAATAATATAGAAAAAAGGATAAGTCACATAGAGATGGGAAATACACAAGGAGTCTCTGTATGTTATTGTGTTGTCTTTGAATTTTTTTGATTCCTCATGGACAGACAATAGCTGCTCAAACATAAAACAAAAAATCATCTTTAGCTTGCCTGGGTACAATGTACAGTTCATAATTGTGTTGATACAGATATGTATGTTACCTTTGAAAGTTTATGTATTTTCAGAACAAGGGGAACAAACACCAATGAAAATGCCTCTCAGAATGTCTCTGTTGCAATTTCTTCTGAGTTCTGCATCCAGAACAGCTCCAAGGCTGCTGGATGAGATGGTCCAGCCTCACAGACTATTCCAGCCTGCACTTGACCATTATCCTAATATTCTAAGTCCTCAAAAGATTCCAGCACCTTCAGACAATAAGAAGCAGTCTAGAGAAAACAATGTCCACATTCCCAATAGATGGGTGGNTGATTTTTGGTCATTCAGTGGATTATGGAAGGTTGTCATCATTTAGGGCTGACAGTTACAAGTTGTTACTAGTAATGGTCAGAAAGAAAGCTGAAAAAAGGAAGATTAGATTCCAGGACCTCTTTCTAAAATGAAAACGGGGATATGGAAATGATAGGATAACAGAGTAGATTGTTGAATCTACTTTTAAAATAAAAAAAAAGCAACTAGTCAAATATTTCACATTGATACGATTTTTGTATATTGTTACAAATTTAAAGTTATTTTTGTTATAATATATACATCTTTCTACTCTTTTTAAGATATTGTACCTATATGCTCAGTTAATAATGTAATGTAAATTTCTAGTCCTTGAAAGTTATTATTACAAATTATTTAGGATAATAAAGAAATGCAAGTTAATAGTCACCTATCACAATAAAACTTATAGTCTTATTAGGTATGTTTTCAAGGTCAAACAATGTTGATAAATTGCTGAACTATCTTGTTAAATAAAAAACACAGAGCCAGATATAGGGGTGAAAACCTGAGAGATCAGGGAAATAGGAAAAGCAACACGCTAATAACACCTCAGTCTCCAAAGAGACCTACTTCCTGTATATCCATACCTAGATGCCTTTCTGTTCTGTTCTCTCATTGACTTTCTCAACCCAGCTACATTACTCTTCTTACCCAGCCCTGTCACTTCCTTTCTGTCTGTACAGACCTCCAGACCTCTATGGTTAGCGCTGGGATTAAAGAAGTGTGTCATCACATTTGGTTCTGTTCTCCAGTGTGGCTTTGAACTCACAGAGATCCAGACAGATCCCTGACTNCCAAGTGATAAGATTAAAGGCATGTGCTACCATTACCTGACTTCTATGCTTACTTATAGTGGCTGGATTTTTCCTCTGATTCTCAGATAAATTTTATTGGGGGACACAGTATATTGGGGGACACAATACATCACCATATTTCCCCTTTTTGTCTAAAATAAAAAAACGTTATAACTAATATAAGAAAAACTATATACAATAAGTACAATAGCTATAAACAACATACACAAGCAATAAATCTATCAATAATGTCTAGTCCATTTGCATTTGACAAATTCAGAGAAAATACTTCATTATCTATCCTATTTTGGTGATTCCAAAATGTACTTAATTCATGTTCTATCCTAACTTATATTACCAAGAGAAAACTATCTTTTGATGTCTTTGAAACTTATATACTTTGTAGCTATTAGTGAGTTTCTTTTCTGAATTTCTTGAAAAGGAAAACTATAACTATCTAATCTTCAACTCCCTCAGAGATCTGAGAAGGAAATAATATTACCTAGTAAAACAGTTAGTGCAAACAAGTGACTTCCAAAAAATGTGAGTTATGACAGAAAAAGTCAGCTGCCTGGACCGTCACCCAAGGTTTCTCTGGAACATTGGGGCATCATCTTCGGCCTGCAGGCTTAACAGATCTGATAGACTCATTTGTGAAGCACAATGTATGCAAGACCTACAGCTCGACCCCACATTTGGTGCGAGTATTCCATGTACCAGATAAACTTGAATTATGCCAGTGTCTTGTCATGATTCAAGATTTTAAATTCTGAAAATTGCTGGCGTTTTTGGAATTTAGCTTCCCATTCTTCTTAGCTTGTGGGTGGTTTCATTTCCCTTATTAAATGCCATCCTACCATTGAGAGGGCAGACTCCATAAGCCTAGTTACTCCTNCTAGAATAACTGTTCCAGCTACTGTTCCACTGCACACCAGGAGCCAATGGCCCACTCACTGTTCAGCTCCCTTCAAAGGAAGGGGCACTGTACCTTTTCCAGATTCCAAAGTCACTTGAGCAATGGTGCAATATTGTCCTGGCCTCAGAGGAGGTCTGTTGCCAAAGCTGCAACCACAGTTGTCTTGGAAAGGATCTATAATCTCTCTCTCTCTCTCTCTCTCTGTGTGTGTGTGTGTGTGTGTGTGTGTGTGTGTGTATGTTTATATCTGTGTGTGCATGTGTCCTACTTGTCCATTTTGGACAGCATACTGTCAGCAGTCGATGCAAGGACACTTTCTTGCCCAGTGGCTAACTTTTACAACAGTGAAAGTAAACTCCATGCAGAGGTTCTTCAATGCCCATATCTTCACTGAAGTAGATGGTACTGCCAGGAGCAGACATGTCTCATAGTCATAGAAAAAAGAAAAAAATCTATGTTAAAACATTTTAATACCATATTCTGTAGATCTCTGAAGGGTTTGAAGATGACCTCTCTATCTAAAATATATCTCTGCTTGACTTTTGAAACATCTAATATGACTACAAGTTCAATTGTAATGTCTAACTTCTAACTTTCATTTCTCTATATCCTAATGTTGGTAAAAATAACTTTCAAGGATTAGCAAAATCGCATTACATTGTTAAAGAGCTGTATAAGTACAATACCTTGAACAAGATTAGAAATATATAGAGTATTTTCTAACAAAATCAAAGTCAAATTTGTACCAATATACATAATTTGTATACAATATACAAAAATCCAATCCAATATAAAATATTTAAAACTAGTATTTGCCTTTTAAAAGTAGATTCAATAATCTACCTTTTTATCTGTATCATATCTATATCCTCTCTTTTTTCTTTTTCAAAGTAGATTCAATAATCTACCT
>LZPO01027602.1:51789-70891 GCA_001675575.1 Neotoma lepida
ATCTATCTGTCTATCTATCATCTATCTATCTTTCTATCTATCTATTTATATATCTACTATCTATCTAACTACCTATCTAGCATCTATTTATCTACCTATCTCTCAATCTTCTATCAATCATCTATCATCTCTACTNTCTGTATCTTGTTTTCTTTTCATCAGTTTCCATTTATCTAGAAAATTGCCTTGATGTATTAAATATATTTGCATCATACTTATTGTTTAATAGATAAGACTTCAAATAAAAGCATATTCATGTGGAGGAAAAGGTATTATTAAAATAACAAACACAGAAGGCTATCTCTGCATATCTGTTTGATATTTACATGAACAGTAAATTCCTTTGTGCTTCATGATTCAGGCCTGCCAGAATAAGAGCATCACACTTTCATTTGTATACCCATAGAAAATTTATTGACAGGAAAGATCATAGTTGTTTTTTCTGTTATGCTCCATTTCAGGGAACTATCTTTAAAATTTCCCTGTAGTAGGAAAAAAATAAAATTATGAGTGTTTTCCTGTTGGAAACCACTGTGGACGTAATTCTTGATGTAATTTTTTGTTGGCATGGAAACATTCTTCTAACATGGTAATATTAGCTTTGTCTGAGTATTACCTCTCTACATCTTTTGGCCTATTGTCCATAAATACATATAAATTTAGGAGTACTCAACAAACTGGTACAGATTTTAGATTAAGAAAAAAAATCCTTGGGATAAATTATTGCTATGAAATGAAAAAGATAATTCTTATAGAGCAAGTTTTGGGGAAAGAATGCCTCCTGCTGTAATTATGGTATCTCATAAATGCATTTGNTGTTCCAGTGTTAGGTATTACNACAACGATACATGGGTATTTTTTATGGTTTTGGTCAAATCATGCTGGTAGGTTTCTTGACCTGAAATTTATCACTCATTTGTGATCAAAGAAATTCACTAGCATTTACTTTTATTTATTTGTTTTTATTAAATTAGAATGNGTAATTATTTAGGATACAGTATATGCACTATTAGAAATAATATGATCTTTATCCAAAGAAACTGGCTTTGAAAAGGCTTATTGGAATAATCCAAATCCTCCTTTTTTCCTCTATGTTGCACTTTCAGACTGAAGTGTTTAGCAATGTGAACTTTAACAATGGCAGAAAGTTGGAGAGCAGGAAAAGAAGAACCTGTAAAATATCACACCTACAAAAGAGAAAGCTATGTGCTGAAGCATCTGGCTAAAATGTGAAAAAGAAAAGAAAACCTCACAACTACCTGGATATCACAGTGCTCTGCATCATCCAATTAAACTGATAAAATGAATGACTAGATCTTTCTTCATTCTTAGTCAAGTGGGCTATGTATAATGAACATTCTCAGTCATTTAAGCTGTTAAACTGTATTGTCATCAAAACCCTCCAAGTAACACTTTTTCTCTTGCTTATGTTTATTTTATGATTATTGGTATTTCTTTTCTAGTCTTAAACTTTCATTTCCCAAATACAGTGCCCACTTTCATCTTATAGCACACAACTAGATATTGTCCTAAAGGAACAAATTTTACATATTATTTCAGCTATTTCTACATGTGGATCAGACTCCAGAAGACTAATCAAAATGATAGGAACAGTTAGGGGCATGGCTCAGTGATGGGACATGTTTTAGCACAGTAATAGGCTCTGGGTTTTATCTCTCTCTCTCTCTCTCTCTCTCTCACACACACACACACACACACATACACATTCACACATATATCAAGGAAGGAAAGAGAAATATAAGAATAATAGATTATGCATCTTGAGGTAGTGATTTAAAAAACCTCTTCTTTTCTTATAACTCAAGTGGTAATTAATATTCTTATGCTGTAGAAATGTAAAACCAATACATAAAGGCCTGAGACCTTTAGCCTGCTATAGTAAAGTCTTCATCTCTTTTGGATGATAATACTCAATTTTATATGATAAATTTAGACTTTTCAACTGATATTTATTCATTGATTGCTTGATATGATAAAGATTATGTTTACATTTCTAGATCCATAATTACAGTCTAGTCATCAAATCCAAACTGAGACAATTTTCTTCATGTTTTCATTGTTTCTTTCCCAGTTCCCTTTCCTCCAATTGTATCCTGAGTTTTATTAGCCTCTAATGTAACTAGTGACTTGGAAGTTGTGGACAAAGGGGGAAAAATAGCAGAAAATGTTATGGAGAAACTTCCCAATACATTTCTCATTTTAACTGAAGCTTGAATTTGAATCTAGTTTCAAGAACTCACTAGTACAAAGGAAAATTGGGGTCAAACAAGGGCTATTTATTAGAATTGTCCCAGAAATTACAGGTTACAAGTCTAATTTAAAACAGAAACAAAATATGAAGTGGGATTTCTAGAAATTCTGAGATTTCCCCAATACCTCAGAAAGTATTCAGAAAAAAATTGCTTTCCCTGTTACAAGAAATACCAAAGAAAGTAAGTACACCATATCTCTTTTGGAGATGCTATTTCTGTAAGTTCTAAGCACTAAATTTTTTTTTTTTTTTGGTTTTTCGAGACAGGGTTTCTCTGTGTAGCTTTGCGCCTTTCCTGGAACTCACTCGGTAGCCCAGGCTGGCCTCGAACTCACATAGATCCGCCTGCCTCTGCCTCCTGAGTGCTGAGATTAAAGGCGTGCGCCACCACCGCCCAGCAGCACTAAAATTTTTATAAGTATTTACAAATCATAAGATAATTGTATTTGAGGTTAGAACTGTATGAAGGATTTGTTATTCATTGCATTAAAATCATTAATCATATTATATTGCAAGCATAATATTATTTGTTAATTATACACATTATTTTCAAAAATTATAGCTCTGCTTCTATTATAACAAATGAACTCTTATTTTTATGTTCATGTTGGCCATGTTTAAAAATCAAGATATTAGTTTTCAATATATCAGATTTTCATACGTGTTTTTAATAGTGAGGCCAGCTTCACTCTGTCAATAAAATGGGATAGAAAGTACCTACCACATGACTATATCCACCGTAGTAGGAAGGGTGGTACCAGATAGTACATTATTTTGGTAATAAATTTACCTCACAGAAATAATTAGGAAAAATACTTCTGATGTACTTACTAAATTATGTCAGAGTGACTTTTTAATTTTTATTTTTAGCATTTCTCTACATTGGAAAAAACGATTTTATAAATTATTAAATCTGATTGACACATAGAGAGTGAAAATAAGGGGTACCAGGGCAGAAATTGCAAAACTGAGAGGGAGAAAGATATAGCTTAGACTTATGCCCTGCTGTTGAGTAACATATGAACACAGATGATAATGTCATTCACAAAGCAAGTGCTCAATTAGCACAACCCTGGAAGTTTCCTTAACAAATATTTCAGTGAATTTAATCAGAAGTTCATATTCATTTCTTGCAAGTATAGACACATACAACTGGGGGGCATCCTCTAGAGGGCAAAATGTCTTTGTGCACATAGACAAGCACTGGAAAAGCCAAGAAAGTTAAACAAACTGCTTATCTCTTCAGTGGAATGAGGTGGTTAGCTATTCCTCCTGGAATGCTGGAAATGGATGTAGTTTATTCTTCCCATGTCTCTCATTTAATTAATGACATTACCTTTTTGTTGTCCAGACAAAAATTCTTAGGGTCTATTTTTTTAACTATGTGAATTTTAAATCTTGTTATTTCCACTTTGAAATTATTCCCACCAACTAATCTAAACCATTGTGTTGCTGTGTATTGCTGTGTGATAAATCCTCACTCAGTGTATATAGCTTAAAGCAAAAGGTTGTCTCACAGTTTTGTATTTCAGAATCATAGTGTGCTAAGTAATCTGTTTCAAGGTTTACATCTGTACACATCTGATGTTAGCATGATTTGAATCATTTGACACTGGCATGAAGAGATATTTTCCTCTATGTGCCCATTAGTTGCCCAGGTTTGTTTTTTTGTTTGTTTGCTTATTTTTGTTTTTTCTTTTGTTGTTGTTGTTGTTGGATATTGCCCATAGCATCTTGAAGCTTCCTGTTGAAGCATTCTTGCACAATGGATTCTCCAACATGGTCACTTGTTTTAGGACAATGTCCTTCTTCAAGGCAAGTAATAAGCTTTCCCTTCAATCCTCTTCAAGTTAAGCAAAGTTATATAGTGATAAAACGTTTGCAGCGGTAATATCGCTTTTGGCATATCATGTCTCTGAATCATGGGTAACAGCTTCTTATGTTTTTGTGTTATGTTGGTTAGAGGCAAGTGATGGTTCTTACAAAGAGGGGAGATCACACAGGATTATAAACAGCAAGAGCAGAGATTCATCCAGAGTTACTTTAGAGATTATTTGCCATAACTATGATCTTTGCTTTATTTGTTCAAATAAACTATTGAGTCATCCTCTCCTCCTTTCAGATCTGCTGGAATGTTCTTAAAAACAAAGAAGTATAAGATGAATCTTAAATGGTCTTATTAATAGAAAACTCAGGGCTAGATATGGGGGTAAATTCTGAAAGATCAGAGAGACAGAACAAGCCACAGACAACTCCACCTCACCAACTCCTCAGCCAATCCTGTTTTCTCAGACTGAAAGTCTCTGAGTCTTCACCCAAATGGATCTCAGCTGAACTGCTGCTAAAAACTTAAAAGCTTAAAATGTCTCTAGTTCCTGGTCCGCATACCTTATATACCTTTTAGCTTCTTGCCATCACATCCTGGGATTAAAAGTGTGTGTCACCATGCCTGGCTGTTTCAGTGTGGCCTTGAACTCACAGAGATCTGGATGAATCTCCACCTTCCAAATGATAGGATTAAGGGTCTGTGTGCCACCATTTTCTGNCCCCTATGTCTATCTAGTAGCTGTTCTGTTTTCTGACCCCAGATAACTTTATTAGGGTGCACATTATATTGGGGGGCACAATATCACCACAAACAACCAAAACAACCCCAGTAAAAACAAAACCATATATTATCTTGGAATTGAAATCTTGAANGACTTTCCTTTTAGTCACAGTCAAAACATATGTTCTTTCATGGTCATAAAGATCTGAACTTTTCTTCTCTAATCTTATCTTCAGAGGAACCTGGCTATTCCCCATCTGGAGTATTTATTCCTATTCATCCATATATGTTACTCTCTTATCTCTTTTAGGTCTTCACTTGAACACTACCCTTTTAATGATGACTAAGAAGAACCCTAGTACTAATTTAAAGCTGTGACTGTCTCCCTTCTCAAATATTTATTTTTTCTTTCTTCTCCCTTTGTCCTGTTACCACTTAATAACATATATACACAACTTCCAAGCTCCCATTCCAACATTTATTCATAAAGTCAACTCCAATGGTAAATATACTTGCCATAGCTGTATCATAGCTGGACCTTTAACACCTAGATTATACCTCTCACAAAATAATCACACAACAAATATGTGCTGAATAAATATATTTCAGTCAAGCCCCAGTCTTCAATATAATCTTCATATTCCTCAGACTCACAGTAATGTCAGGAAAATTCTGTTGGAGATATATATATATATATTATATATTATATATATATATGTGTGTGTGTGTAACATATGTACATATGTGTGTACATAAATGTATTTATATATGTAGCTATCACTATAATTATATATGCAGCTATTTAAATTTAAATAACATTTTTTCATTTATTTTACATACTGACTACAGTTTCCCCTCCCTTCTCCCCTCTCATTCCATCCCCTCTCCCCTGCCCTCCCTTTCCAGCTACCCTCTTCCCCTTCCACTCCCTCTCCTTCTCCATTCAGGAAGGGGCAGGCCTCCCATAGGCTTCAACAAAGCATGTTATAGCAAGTTGAGGCAGTATTGAGCTCCTCCCCTTGCATCAAGGCTGGGCAAGATAATCCAGCATGGGAAACAAAAGCCAGCTAATTGTCAGCTACAGGTCCTGATCATACTGCTAGGAGCCTTACAGACAGACCAAGATACACAACTATCATACACATGCAGAGGGCCTAGCTTGGTCCCATGGAGGCTCCCTAAATGTTGGTCCAGAGTCCAAGACCTCCGCCAAGCTCAGGTCAGCTATCTCTGTGGTTTCCCAGTCTTGACACTCCTGGCTCNTATAATCCCTAATCCCTTTCTTCAGCAAGACTCCTAGAGCTCAGCCCAGTGCTTAGCTGTGGATCTCTGCATCTGCTTCCATCAGTTAGTGGATAGAGTATCGCTGATGACAATTAGGGTAGTCACCAATCTAATTACAGTAGATGACCAATTCAGGCACCCCCTCCACTATTGCTAGGAGTCTTAACTGGGGTTGTACTTGTGGTTTGTTGGGGGTTTCCCTGGTGCCAGGTTCTCCCATAATGCCAAAATACCCCCATCAAGATGTTTCTTTTGTTACTACCCCCATTTATCCCACCTCTAACCCACCTGTNAACCCTGCCCTCCCAACTCACTCCCTCAAGTTCCATCACTCCTTCCCCCACTTCTCTGGGCCCAGTTTGCCCAGAAGATCTCTTCTATTTCNTTTCCCATGGAAATGCATGTACCCATCATTAGGCCTTTCTTTTTATCTAGTCTTTCTAGAGCTATGGATTGTAGGTTGGTTATCCTATACTTTAATCCTAATATTCAGTTATGAGTCAATACATACTATGTTTGTCTTTCTGGGTCTGAGTTACCCACTCAGAACAATTTTTTTCTAGTTCCATCCATTTGCCTGCAAATTTTATGAGGTCATTGTTTTTTACAGCTAAGTAATACTCCGTTGTATAAATGTACCATATTTTTCTTACTGATTCTTTGGTTGAGGGGCATCTAGGTTGTTTCCAAGATTTGGATATTATGAATAATGCTGCTATGAACATAGTTGAGCAAGTGTTCTTTTGGTATGATTGAGCATCCTTTGGGTATATGCCCAAGACTGGGTATTGAGGTAGATTGTTTCTCAGTTTTCTGAGAAACTACCATATTGATTTCCAATATGTCTGTACAAGTTTGCACTCCTACCAGCAGAACAGAAAAGTGTTCCCATTACCCCAAATGCTCTCCAAAAAGAATTGTCATCACTGTTGTTTTTTAACTTAGCCATTCTGATTGGTGTAAGATAGTATCTCAGAGTCATTTTGATTTGCATTTCCCTAATGAATAATGATTTTGAGCAATTCCTTACATATCTTTTGGCCAGTTTAGATTCTTCTGTTGAGAATTTGCTGCTTAAAACTGTATCCCATTTTTAATTGGATTATTTTGTATTTTGATGTCTACTTTCTTGAGTTCTTTATATATTTTGGAGATCANCCTTCTGTCAGATGTTGGGTTGGTGAAGATCTTTTCCCATTCTGTAGGCTGTTATTTTGTCTTATTGACAGTGTCCTTTGTCTTACAGAAGCTTTTCAGTTTCAGGAGATTCCATTTATTAATTATCAATCTCAGTGTCTCTGCTACTGGTGTTATATTCAGGAAGTAGTCTCCTGAGCCAATGCATTCAAGGATATGTCCCACTTTATCTACTATCACCTTCAGTGTAACTGGATTTATATTGAAGTTTTTGATCCACTTCAACTTGAGTTTTGTGAAGGGCAAAAGATATGAATCTATTTGCGTTCTTTTATATGTTGACATCCAGTTATGCCAGCACTATTTGTTGAAGTTTTGGCATCTTTGTCAAAACTCAGGTGTTCATGGACGTGTGGATTTATTTCAGGGTCTTCAATTCAATTCCATGATCCATGTGTCTATTTTTATGCCAATCCTAAACTGTTTTTATTACTATAACTCTATAATAGATCTTGAAGCCAGGTGTAGTGATGTCTCTAGAAGTTCCTATATTGTACAGAGTTGTTTTAGCCATCCTGTTTTTTTTGTTTGTTTGTTTTTCCATATGAAGTTGAGTATTGTTCTTTTGAGGTCTGTGAAGAATTATGTTGGGATTTTGATGGAGATTGAATTGACTCTATAGATTGCTTTTGGTAAGATTTCCATTTGAATCTTGACCACGCCTAACAGCAACTTTGAGGTCTCCAAAAATATGATGGGACCCAACAACGATGGTTCCATCAAGGCAATGAAAATGCCACCAAGCTGATAAACACGACCCAAAGATTGGCTTTGGACTACAAACTGCTCAGGATAATATCAAGATGGCTAGCTGAGATGATACAGTCTCACAAACTATTCTAGCCAGGACTTGAGACAAGTCCTATAATTTTGCATTATGCAGAGACTGGACAATAAATGATACAGCTACCTCTCTTAGGATTTGACAATTAACTCAAAATTTATCTTTTCAGGATCCCCTAAAAATGCCTTTTCCCCCAAGCAGCAGGAAGCAATTTTAAGAACACAATGCCCACATTTCCAGGAGGTGGGGTAGGTGACTTTTGGCTTTTCAATGGGTTATGGATAATTGTCATTATTTAGGATAGTTGATTACAACTTGTTAATTGATAATGGTCAGGAAAAAGCTAATCAAAGGATATTAGATTCATAGTCCTTGTTTGAAAAAAAAAGAGAATATAAATAAGAGGTGCATTATTGAATCTGAAAAAAAAGACACAGAAATAATAGGATAAAAGTGTATATTATTGAATCTTTTGAAAAGTAAAAAGGGAGGATATGGATATGATAAGATAAAAAAGTACATTATTGAATCTACATTTNGAAAGCAAATACTAGTTTTAAATATTTTACACTGCATTTGATTTTTGTATACAAATATTGTATACAAATTTTGTATATTGATACAAATATGAGATTAATTTTGTTGGAACATACTCTAGATATATTTCTAATCTTGTTCAAGGTATTGTACCTATACATCTAATTTAACAATTTAATGTAATTTTTTAACCTTTGAAAGTTATTATTACCAACTATTNAGGATATAAGGAAATTCAGGTTGGTTGTTAGTCATTTATTACCATGGAACTTGTCAGGTTCGGTATATTTTCAAGGTCAAACAGATATATTTTAGATAGAGAGGTCATCTTCAAACACTTCAGAGATCTATAGAATATGGCATTTAAAATATTTTGATAACATAGTTTTGTTTTGTTTTATGACAATGAGACATGTCTGCTCCTGGCAGCACCAATATACTTCAGAGAAGATGATGGACACTGAAGAAAACTCCATATGGAGTTTACTTTATTTGTGGCAATAGTTAGCCACTGGGCAAGAAAGTGCCCTTGCCTCGGCTGCTGATAGTATTTTGTTTAAATGGACAAGCAGGACACAAAAGAAAAGACTGCTGCAACTTACCAAGGAAAGGTAGGAAGTGCTTCAGAATATCCTGCTTCACAGATAAGTCTGTCAGATATGCTAGGCTTGTAGGTTGAAGATGGATGCCCCAACATTGCAGAGGAACCTTGGGTGACTGTCCAGGNAGCCAGCTGTTTCTGCCATTTCTCACATTTTTTGGAAGTTGTTCATTTGAACTTACTGATTACTCAGCAAACATTATTTCCTTCTCAAGTCTCTGAGGGAGTTGAAAGCTAGAGAGTTAAAGTTTTTTGTTAACAAATTCAGAAAAGAAACTCACCAAAGAGTTGTAAATTGTATAAGTTTCAAAGACATCAAAAGATAGTTTTGAGTTGGTAATACAAGGTAGGATAGAATGTTAATTAGGTACAACATTTTGGATTCACCAAAATAATATAGATAATGTAGTATTTTCTCTGAATCTGTCAAATGTTAATGCACTAGACATTGTTAATGTAATTCTTGACTGTATATGTTGTATATAGTTATTGTATATAGTTTTCTTATATCAGTTATAACCTTTTATTATTTTAGACATAAAAGGAGAAATGTGATGATATATTGTGTAACTTAATAAAATTGGCCTGAAGATCAGAGGATAGAAAAGCCACTAGATTAAACATAAAGGCCAGGCAATGGTGGCACACACCTTTAATTCCAGTACTTGAGATCTCAAGCCTTTGCTTGGGAAGCATACACCTTTAATTCTTGCAAATGATGGCTGGGCAGACAAAAAATAAATAAGNCATGAGGAGACAGGAACTAGAGGCTTTTTTGGCTGAGGAACCCCTGTCAGCTACAGGCCTTTAGGCTAGAAAGCCTTTTCAGGCTGAGGAGTCCTAGAGGGAAGAGGTGGNTTGTTCCTTTGTCTCTCTGATATTTCAGCATTTACTCCAATATCTGATACCAAGTTTTTATTAAAAGATCTATTAGATTTTTGAGCAAGAATTGTGTTTCCTACCTATGCTTTAGCATCAGAGTTCTTTCCATTTTTTGATATCTTCAATTTTTTCTTTAAAGACTTAAAGTTCTCGTCATCAAGTCTTTCNCTCATTTGGTTAGAGTTATCNCATGATATTTTATATTCTTTGTGGCTATTGTAAAATGTGTTGCTTCTCTGATTTCTTTCTCATTCCATTTATCATTTGTATTAGGAGGGCTACTGATTTTTTTTTTGAGTTAATCTTGTTTCCTGCCACATTACTGAAGGTGTTTATCAATTGTAGGAGTTCCCTGGTAGAATTTTTGGGGTCACTTATGCATAATATAGTTTATATATGAACTAAAAGATTATTATATCTTTTGCAAATAGTGAAAGTTTGACTCTTTTCTTTCCAATTTGTATCCTCTTGATCTCCTTTTGTTGTCTCAATGCTCTAATCAGAACTTCAAGAACTATATTGAATAAATATGGAGAGAGTAGACAGCCTTGTCTTATACTTGATTTTAATAGAATCACTTTGAATTTCTTTCCATTTAGTTTGATATTGGCTGTCATCTTGCTGTATATTGCTTTTATTATGTTTAGGTATGCTCCTTATATCCCTGATCCCTCCAAGACTTTTATCATGAAGGGATGTTGGATTTCGTGAAAGGCTTTTTCAGGATCTAGTGAGATAATCATGTGGTATTTTTCTTTCAGTTTGTTTATATGGTGTATTACATTGATACCTTTTCATATGTTGAACCATCCCTGCATCACTGGGATGAAGTCATGATGAATGATTTTTTTATGTGTTTTTGGATATTGTTTGCCNGTATTTTATTGAGAATTTTTGCATCAATGTTCATAGGCAGATTGGTCTGTAATTTTCTTTCTTTGTTGTATCTTTGTGTTGTTTAGGTATTAGGGTAACTGTGGCTTCATAAAGATGTTCCTTCTGTTTCTATTGTGTGGGACAATTTGAGGAGTATTGGTTTTAATTCTTCTTTGAACTTCTACCAGAATTCTGTGCTGAAACCATCTGGTCCTGAGCTCATTTTGGTTGGGAGATTTTAATGAATGCTTCTATTTCCTTAGGGGTTATAGGTCCACTTAAATTGTTTATCTGGTCTTGATTTAATTTTAATATATGGTACCTATCAAAAAATTGTTAATTTCTTATAGATTTTCCAATTTTGTGTAGTTCAGGTTTTTGAAATATGACAGGATTTTCTGGATTTCCTCTTTGCTGTTATGTCTTTCTTTTCATTTCTGATTTTGTTAATTTGGATGTTATCTCTCTACCTTTTGGTTACTTTGAATAAGAGTTTGTCTATCTTGTTGATTTTCTCAAACAACCAACTCTTTGTTCCATTGATTCTTCATACTGTTCTTTTTGTTTCTATTTTATTGAAATTCAGTCCTCAGTTTGATTATTTTCTGGCATCTATTCCTACTTAATGAGTTTGTTCTTTCTGTTCTAGAGCTTTCAGGTGTGCTGTTAAGTCACTAGTGTTAGACTTCTCCAACCCCTTTATCCCTTTATGTAGACCTTAAGAGCTATGAATATTCATCTCAGTACTGCTTTCATAGTGTCCCATAAGTTTGGGTATGTTGNACATTCATTTTCATTGAATTCTAAGAAATCTTTCATTTCTTTCTTTATTTCTTCCTTTACCTGGTGGTAATTCAATTGAGAGTTGTTCAGTTTCCATGAGTTTGTAGGCTTTCTGTAGTTTGTGTTTTTGAATTCTAACTTTATCTCATGGTGATCTGATAAGATACAGGGAGTTATTCTAATTATTTTGTATGTGTTGAAATTTGTTTTGTGACCAAGTATGTGGTCAGTTTTACAGAAGGTTCCATGAGGTGCTGAAAATGTATATATTCTTCTGTGTTTGGGTAGAATGTTCTACAGATATCTGTTAAGTCCATTTGAGTCATAACTTTTAAGTTCCCTTTTTTCCTTGTTAAGTTGAAGTCTCCCACTCTTAATGTGTGGGGTTTGCTGTGTGATTTAAGCTTTAGTAATGTGTCTTTTATAAAAGTGGGTGCTCTTGTATTTAGGGCATAGATGTTCAGAGTTGAGACTTCGTATTGTTGGATTTTTTCCTTCATTAAATATAAAATTCCTTCTCCATCTCTTTTGATTAATTTTACTTTGATGTCTGTTTTGTTAGATATTAGGATAGTTACACCATTGGAAAATCTTTTCCCAACACTTTATTCTGAGGTAATGTCTTTGAAGTTGAGGTGTGTTTCTTGTATGTAGCAGAAGAATAGNTCCTATTTCTGTACCCATTCTGTTAGCCTGTATCTTTTTATAGGTGAATTGAGGCCCTTGATATTAAGAGACATTAATTACCAGTGTTTGTTTATTTGTGCTATTTTTTTGTTGGTGGTGGTAGTGTGTGTATGTGTTTTTCCGTTCTTTGGATTTTGCTGGTGAGAAATTATCTATTGCCTGTGTTTTTGTGGTTGCAGCTAACTTCCTTAGGTTGGAGTTTTCTTTCTAGTACTTTCTGTAGGGCTGGATTTATGGATATGTATCCTTTAAATCTGGTTTTGTTATAGAATTCTTGTTTTTTTCTGGTTATGGTAATTGAAAGTTTTTCTTTCAATGGATATAGTTGTCTGGGCTGGTATCCATGGTCTCTTAGTGTCTGCAAAACATCTTTCCAGNACCTTCTGGTTTTTAGAGTCTCCACAAGTTGTAATTCTGTTAGTTGTAATTATGATAGGTCTGCCTTTATATGTTACTTGACCTTTTTCCTTTTCAGCTCTTTGCTGTGAGCTGCAGAAACACAAAATAGGAATTCAGCTGACAATAGCAAAACCTATTACCTGTAAGAGTCAAGAACTTTTCCAGAGGGAAACCAAAACTCAAGGAGTCTTGATGATATTGGTTTTTTGAATGTAACAGCTATTTCCTGCAGCAAATNTCTTGTGTGCTATTGTAGCTTTCCCATTTGATTCTTTTCCCAATAACTTCTAATAGTGTGGTTGATCATTCATTGGGCACAATTTCCCCTATACATTTGGAGTATTCAGATAACATCCCCCAACTGTGTTTATAACAATCACACATTCAAGACCTCCTTTTTCAAGCTTTTGTTGCCCCTTTTAGCTTNAGATTCAGATGTCTGCCTTTCTTTAATTGTCTTCATTAGCAAACATCTGGGCAGGACCATATCCAGACAAAAAAGTATTTTACCTGAGATACTTCTCAAACATCCAAAGACAGACTACAGATAACCATTCAGACTATCTGCTAGTTCTTGAGATAGGTAAATATTTTCTCTGAGAAAACCACCAAGGCCAGGCAGATGCTACATACAAAGCTTTCTTTCTTCTGCAAATTAAGCTTAATTCCTTCTTTTTCCTATAGCCCAAATATTATCCTTAGTTCTAAAGATTCCTCTTTAGCATTAACTCAGAACAAAAGGGCTTTTACTTCGCAGGTACATCATGCTGTGACACAGGTTGCCTACCAACCCCTGCCAGAACCCCTGCCAGCAGATAGGAAAGTGCTGCCTCAAGCTAACCTCAAACTAACAAATTCTTAACTCCTTTTACNTTCACCTTGGTTGACTAATCAGCTTATTATCTAACCATATTTAGGAACGAAGTATTACATACAGATCCCTTCTTTTCCCTTATTGGATTTTCCCTAATTTATTCCAGATCCTTGTCCCTCTCATTTGACCTTTTCCCTTTAAGAGTTCAACCTTGAGTCATAAAGAAGCCTGACAATCATTGTGTGATGTAAACTTTTATCTCCCTTTATGACCCTGAAAGAATTCAAGCCTGTGACCTTGCCTTGGGCAGGGAATTGTTAATAGTATGTGTATATAAACTTGAAACTTCAGAGAGAAAGGGAAGAATGAAAGACAGAATGAAGATGGAAAGAACTATGATAGAACAATGAGAGAAGCACTAGAGAAGGAACAGAGAGGAGCTAAGNATGTAAACAGAAAAGAAGCTGGGTGGATAGAATTGACTTCAAAGAATAAAGTGAATGGATTAAAGAGCTCAGTGTGCTTATATTCAATTGATATCCCTCAGAGTAATTCTCTACTTCTGGTAGCATCTATACTGGACCCTGGGAGTAATCTCCACCAGACAGGTACTGGTGGGGAATTTGACATCTNTTAACATTCTTTCTTCATTCTGTATATTCAGTGCTTTTATTATTATTTAGTGGGGAGATTTTATTTGATCCAGTCTATTTGGTGTTTTTAAGCTTTATCCACCTTCATAGGAATGTCCTAATTTAGGTTGGGAAAATTTTCTTCTATGATTTTGTTGAATACATTTTCTTTGACTTTGAGCTGGAATTATTCTTCTATCCCTATTATTCTTAGGTTTGGTCTTTTNATGGTGTCCAAGATTTTCTGGATTTTTTTTAAAAGAATTTGTTGGATTTAACATTTTCTTTGACCAATGAATTTATTTCCTCTATTGTATCTTCAATGCCTGAAAATCCATCTCTTGTATTCTGTTGGTTATGCTTGCATTTGTATTTCCTGTTTGTTTACCCAGATTTTACATTTCCAGAATTCCTTAGGTTTGTGTTTTCTTTATTGCCACTAATTCAATTTTCAAGTGTTGGATTGTTTTCTTCACCTGTTTGACAGCTTTTTCTTGGCTTCCTTTAAGAGATTTATTGATTTCTTCTAACTGTTCTTTGTCTTTTTCTTGATTTCTTTAAGGGAATTTTTCATTTCCTCTTTAAGCACCTCTATCATCTTCACAGAATTATATTTATGGTCAATTTCTTCTGCTTCATATGTGTTGGGATGTTCAGGTCTTGCTGCTGTTAGGACCACTGGGTTATGGTGATGTCATAGTGCTCTTTATGTTGTTGCACATATTCTTAGACTACTGTTAACCCATCTAGGTTTGGCATAGTTATAGGTACAGGTGTTGATTCTTCTGATGTCATTGTTGGATCTGTATTTTTTTTCCCTTTATTGTCTGTTTCTTTTATTGTCTTTTGCCCTGAATGGCCAAGGGTTTTGGTGGTTGGCTGGTCCTCAGGTCCAATAGCGTTGTCTCAGCTCAGGCTTGTGGGTATTTGCGTGCCTAAATGGAGTGTATCCCCCAGTTATCTGATTTGTGTGGGCTTTATTTGTGCTTATGGAGCGTATTTTTTTCTACAGGTGTGGGTGGTACCTGTGCTAATGGAGATTGTTCTTCCAACTAGTGTACGTGGTGCTGCTGCCTATAGGTGCTGCTATTCTTCCAGCTGGTGTGGTGGCCCTTGGGCTTATAGGGTCTGCTGTTCTAACTGGTGTAGTTGGTGCTTGTGCCTATAGGGGCTGATGTTCTTCCAACTGAGTAGGTGGTGCTTGTATAGGGGCTGCTGATGTTGTGGATGTTTGGCCAAGGGGAGGATGATGGGGACAGTAGCTTTGGGTGATGGAGTGGGTCATAGATGTTGCAGAGACCAGTGAGTGTCAAGAGTGTTGGTGCAGCCTGCCTGCAGGTCTCTCACCAGTTGGCTGACTTGAAGCTGCACTTTTTAATTACTTTGAGAGTTTTAATTTGTGTGTGTGTGTGTGTGTGTGTGTGTGCATGTGCATGCATGCCTGAAACATTTGTTGTACTCAGAGGACAACATTCTGATGTACTCTTCTTCCATGGATTGTTCAAAAGGCTCTTACCTGCTGACACACCATACTGGCCAAGTTTGGTAATTCTTAAGACTAGGAATAATAACTTATACTTTAACACAAAGTATACTGGTTTCCAGTAAATACTTTTTATTGATGGTGAAACTCACATATTCTAAACTTTTTAAAGATATACATAATTAGTTATTTTTAAAAAACAGAGTTTGGGGTTGCGGATTTACCTCAGTGGTAGAGCACTTGCCTAGTAAGTGCAAGGCCCTGGGTTTGGTCCTCAGCTCTGGAAAAAAAAAAAGAGTATGTGTGGTTGGTAAACTCTCTACCAGGCACAACATCTACCAAACTGTTAGGCTGAATGATATTTCAATGTACAATTATATTGAACTTCTTGATTTGTAACATCCTAGGCTTTTTCCATGAAAATCTCATAGAATCTTCTTCTTGTGATACCCGAAAATATTTTGAGACTGACTTTCAGGATAATTCTGGTTGGTTGTTTGACTGATGGACCTTACTCGGATTCTTGTTGTTCATGGATGATGTTTAAAACCACATAAGCTAAAAAGAAGGAGTATTTTCTCTTTCTCTATTGACATCAATGATGCCCAGAAGAATCTTTCTCCCTTCCCAAATATACACAGCCAGTGACTAGTAAGTGGACTTCCAAAGTATACATAGAATTATTGTTTAATTTCACTCCTTTCCAATCCTATATAGTCTTTTCCTAGAAGTGGAGAAATAGGATGGTTAGGTGTCCCTTTTTGCCCATATCTGGAGCTTGTGAGTTTTGTATCTGACAAGAGTTACCTACTTGCTGTCTATAAGTAAATAATAATTTGGATGTGACTATTTTTCTGTCCTGTTGTTTCAGATAAAGTATTTTCTTGAATGNCAGATGAATGGGTCCAAAGTAAAGAAATTATACAGAAGAAAAGGTTAAAATCTGAAAGCAAGCCATGGGCGGAAATGTTTGTGTGATAGCCATTACTCATTTCAAGTGGCTTATCAAGAAGTCTACTTTTTGTTTCAGATTATAAGTTTTGGAACACAATGAAGCATTTTGAAAATTCTTCATCTCTGCATTGTTGACACTCCAATGGAACAACTTCTAAAAGAACAAAGAGATGGAATTTTATACCATCCTATAGCTTTCAGAAGACAAGAGTTTTCTTAGGAAACATATGCACATATAAGAGACAAACCACAANTTTTCCCACTGGGAATAAGAACATACAAGTGAAGCAGATTAGATACCCATGTAAAACAAGCATCAATGATAGGAGGAAATATTTTGCACTGAAAAGGAGTCTGGATGAAGTTGCTAACTAAGGCTAAGTGTCCCCTTCTGGCTGATTTCTGGTTTCCATAAAAAGATTTGTAATGTGATTAAAAGCAAAATAATAAGAGATATTGAGTGAAAAAATATGTACCAAGTATACGATGTCAGTATCATCAGAGCTAATGTTTATGTACTGACTCAAATTATGGCAGCCAAACTCTTCTGGAATAATAAATTTGGTGCCTAAGCATTCAGTTTCATGGCAGAGAGACAGGTTTGGACACCAAAGGAACCACATAATTTTACTGTGCAAAGCAATTGTAGTTTGCCCAAATTACAAGGCAAGATGACAGAACAAGAGATTATATTGCAGCATCATGTTGAATGGAGAGTGATATTTTTTGGTTCAGACTGAGAAAGTTAGAGAAAAATGGTAATTAAATGCTGAGAGGCACAGAATGTGGGCTGGACCCACAAAAATTATTGACATTAGGAAGGACATGCCTAACCTCACCCCTTTCTCTGGCCAATCTCTTTCACCCATTCAGTGTGTTTAGTAATGGAAATTCTGTTTTAAAATGTTTTCTTTCTTTGCCTTATTTTCTCCTTCACTTTTGTGTTTGCTAAGCATCTGTCTTTCTATGCTTCTTTCTTCTGTCTCCTCTCCTGAGATCTTCCTCAAGGGGTTCCTTAGAGAGTCACACTTGGTATTTTTCATGAGTTTTCTGTAGTTCAAGTATCAAACCTCTGTGCCAGAACCAGTGCTGGCATATTTTTCTGGCTAGTTGCTCTAAACTGTGCTAAATATCTTTTCTAATTACGAGAACTAGTGCTGTTTAGGTTTCAGTGGTCCAATATTACATTGGAAACCCCTTAGTCATGTTACTATAAAAANTGAGAAACAAGCACATACTAGTTCTCAATTCTCTTTTTAAAAAATTATTTTTTATTTTTGAGATTATGAATGGTAATATAATTACATTTCTCATTTCCATTTCCTTCCTCCAAGCCCTCCTATATAACTCTCCTTTCTCTCTTTTGAGTTCATAGCCTTTTTTTCATTAGTTTTGATTAAATGAATATAACCTGCTCAGCCTGGGATGTACCATTTTATTCTGTAATAAATATGTCTAATGGCTCAAGAATACATGACTTGTTCAGCAATTTGCTTCGTATAAGCAATGGTGTTAATTTATGTCAATGACTTNTATAGAACAAAAATTAAAATGGTCCCTCTTTTGTTTACTAATCAAAGACAGTGTTTTGTAGCTGGCAGAAACATGGCCTCTCCTTCTGTAGTTCTAACCTCTCTCCACACACACTGTAGTAGTTTTAATGAGAATGGCCTCCATAGGCATATATATACATAGATACACACACATACACACACATATACATATATGTATATATGTATGTATGATTTTTTAATCAAAAAACAAAACCAGTTGAGGATGGGAATCAAAGCTCTTAGTAACAGTCACACACAATCTATACTACACTTGTTATTCTAACATCAATTATTTACTTCTATTAGTTTTATTTTCTACAAAATAAGCATCTGTACATATTGCCCACATGAATTAGAGTTTTGAGATCACTGATGATTTTTAATAGCAATGCATTTGGAAAGTATTCTTAGTTAACCTTGATCTTTCACAACATTTTCATATACACTGTGGAAATAGTCAAGTTCCACAGAACAGAAACAGAAATTGATCTCAATTTTTATTGTGACTGTATTTAGAACAGAAGTCAATTTGAAGGATTGATTTTTTTAATGTTAAAGTCTTCTATTCAATTAAAATATTGTTTTGCTCAATTATTTTCCTAACATTTCTCTTCATCTTTTATGCTGGTTTTCAGTGATAGTGAATGCTTTTATTATTAATGTGATTATGAAAAAAATCTTCTACTTTACTTCATGCTTTCCATTCTGGTATTTAGACTGGTATTTAGAATTACAATTAACTTTAGTAAGTGAATAATAAGCTCAGTTATTTTGCTACATCACCAAATAAGTATAACTATTTTAGTGCATTTTTTT
>LZPO01027602.1:124977-135573 GCA_001675575.1 Neotoma lepida
GAAAAGAAAATTATTCCACATTTATTTAATGGGTTAAAGGAAAGTTGGTTAAAATTTGTTTTATTACTTCCTATATTAGATATCAGAGGTCATCATTTATTTAATCAATTACATAGAAATTCATGTTTAGAGATTTCAGTGCACTGGCAACAGAGTTCATATCTAGTGAGGTCAGTTTTAGCTCTCTTCATATGATGGTTCACTTGCCAGCTGCTTAGTTGACTTGTATTTCGTCTGGATCAAAAATGAGCCATACATATTCTTGTCTTTAGCACTCACTTCTTCTAACAGAAAATACCACCTACGAAGAGAGGCTGGTCTTAGTCTTACAAAAGTTTGTGATTCTTTGACTCTCTCTGGCAGAACATTTATGAAACAACTAAAAATTTGTGGATTATATTGTTCTCTCCCACTGTACTATTACATTACTATAAGTTTGCTTTATTAAGTTATAATAATATATGAAAATGTTTTTCTACAGACATAATTTCTTATAGCTATTCCAACGTACAAATGCTTAGTTTACCAAGATTTATACCCCATTCGTCAGGTTACTTAGTATTTCCCAAGATAAACTACTGTGATTTCATTTAGTTAAAATGTAATTTAATTATTTATTTTTAAATTTCACATAATTACTTATTTTTATAAATATAAATATATTTATATTTATATATATAAATACAAATATAAATGAATATATATGAGACAAATTAGGAAACATATATTTCTCAATTATTTTACATGCAGTTTAAACTAATATTGCTTGTATACATGTGGTTATATTATCCTGCCAAATACTTACCAACAAAAAANGATCTCATGGGACATCTGGTTTTTTAATCATATATCTATTACAAAAAAATAATTTATCTCATATTTCCTACAAATAACTGTAACTTCCTATGTTAATCAACTTTTAGTCACTGTGACAAAACACCTGAGATAAATAATCTTAAAGGACAAAAAGTTATTTTGCCTTGTGGTGCTAATTCATAATTGCTTGGTCCATTGCTTTTGGGCTCATATCAAGAATTTCTGTCATAGTGGAAGAGGGTGGCANCAAAACTCTCTTAACATCTTGGTGGATAGGAATAAAAAAAAAGAAAATGGACACCAGAGCGTAATGTTCCCTTCAAGAGCCCTCAAGGTCTTCCCTTCTCTGTTATGCCCCATCTTATAGATAGATAAACTTTGGTAAGAGACTTGAAATGATTTTTTTACAGTTTATCTGTGAGGGGGTAGGAAATCAAGAGGTTGCAATCAATAGAGTATAAAGAAATCCTTATTCCTTGATGTGCTGGTCTGAAAGTGTTTATGGCTACTCATTCAGTGGTTGTTTCTTTTATGTTTTGTTTTTAATGTATAATTTTGTGAAACANATTAACTAACCAAAAGAGTAAAATTTTCTTGTCAATTCTTATTTATTTTATCGATTCTAAAATTGTTTAAAGCAATTCAGTTTTCCCACTTATCACCTGAAAATCAGAATACTGCAAAACAATATGAAAACATTCTAAGTGAAAGGCAGACTATTAACCAAAGGAATTAATTTTCTGATAACTACAAAAAAAAAGAAGAAAAAAAAAATCTGTCCTAACAGTATTAACTTTTCAAAGAAATAAACTTGGATGTTTAAAATTTATTAAATACACACTTCAGAATGTTAGAACTATGAAAAGTCCACATTACTGGGAAGTTCAAAATTATTCACAATAAAAAATAATCCAGGANTCACTTTTGGAGAATGAGAATTTACAATGAATCTTTGTGACTAGAATCATTAAAGGAGTCAGACCTCCAATGTCACTGTCAACGTGACTGCCAAGACACTAATATTACTGATGGGCAAAGAAGTTGTCTGTGAGGTTTTGATCAATAAGAAATGTTATACAATGGCCTCTTACCTGTAGTATTGCCAGTACTGACCTCATCTGTCCCTTCTCCAACTACTCACTTCAGCTTTTGCACCCTTTCCTTCACATACACACACAGCATTTTTATTTGGGGAAGGAGGGAGGTTTACACATTTCCCTTCATGCTGGAAAACCATATGCACTGAGGGACAGGGCTTGATGAATACATAGCTCCTCCTATTCATACCTGCTCCTGTTAGCAAAAACTTTTCTATTGTTGATTTTTAATTTTAACTTTCTTTAGAAGTTTTTGAGAAAATGTTCTGTAGCTCCAGCTGGCTTGATACTAGCTCTGTAGACTGGGCTGACCTCAAACGCATGGTAATCCTTCTGCTCAACCTACTGAATATGAGGAATTCAGGTGTGTACCACCACACCCTGAATCATTTCATTGGTTTCAACCCCAGACAAAGAACAAGATTATTGGAGAAGAAGAATTAGTCTCTCCCTGGGATGAGACCTAGTCACCTAATATAGGGTAGTCAGCCCTGAAACCATATACACACAATGAAAAGAGAGTTATCAGAATATATTTATACATTTGTGCATAATTATAAACACACACATATAACAATAATAATCAAAAAAAAGCTGCTATCAATTAGAGTCTGAAGAGGACATGGGAAAGCATGGAGGGAGGGCATCTGTAGGGGAATAAAGGGAGAGAAGGGAGGGGGAAAGGGTGTAATTATATTTTAATTAAAATGTGTTAAAATAATGAAAAAGAAGCACATAAATTTAATTCATAATATAATACACTATTGGGAACTGCTTTATCTTAAGATGTTAAAATATTTTTGGAAAACAGGAATAATTTAAAGATCTCTGTTCATATTTTTAAAGATGTATATGTATGCATTCTTTCAATTTTCCTGTGAGTCATGAAGAAATACATTTATAGTTTGCAAATTAATACAACAGCTATATTTAAAAGGTAACCCAACATTTTAAAAATACTGAGTTACAGAATATAAATTGTTAAATCTTAANTGGTCTATGAATCTTAACTTCATTTCAGGACATAGATTTTTGTTTTTTGTTTTTTTTGTAAGATTTGATGAAATTTAGCCTNTATGTCTCGGGCTATGTGAGCAGAAGCATCAACTTTTAAATTACTATTTCAGAAAATAGCGTAAATGTTTAATTACCTGCATGTTTTTTATTTTGTGTCAGTTTAGTTTCTGTAATAATTAAATCAGCTCTGGGATACTGTCAGACATTTATTTGGCAAAATGAAGAGGAATGTGTTGAACTAAAGTAAAGTAAGAACTCATTCTGAAATTACTCTATTAATCAGTGTAACTTATCAGTGTAAATTGCTACTTTCTTTCCCTTACAGTGTGGAAACATGGGAATTTAGAAACAAGAAAAGCTGCCTTCATTTATACTAGAGGGAGAGGAGTGAGGAGATTGCATCCAGGTTATTGGGGTGAGCAGCTGAGACTCTCCTCTCAAGGCAGACAAGAGCTGCATGACAGAGATTGTTTGAGGGACTTAGCTTCCTTGTGATTGCAGTGTCACATTCATCAAGGACCTCCAGATGACTTCACACACCTGAATTAGGAGAGTTGTAGGCTTTTCTGACTAACAGTTATTGTATTTAAAAAAAATAACTGATTGGGTCTTAATATTTGACTTTAAAGTATTTTAAGAAGAGACTTGATACAATTTGTTTTGGCTTTATTTACATGCCTATAATCCCTCCAATTACAATTTTTCTGTGCTATGAAAATGAAACATGGTAGCATATGGGGGAAATCAATCAAACCTGCATTTTGTTTTCTGGGATAATTAATTATATCAATGGATTAATAAAACAAACAAGCCAATAACCGCCAACAAAACAACATGAACAATAAGAACATAAAATAACATTTATTATTTAGTGCTAACTCAAATGATACTTTCTAACTAGCACCAATTTCGTCTTTGATACCACAGACATTTACAAATGTTTTATTTAGGAACCATTAGACAGAAATGCTCGGACATATTCTTAGGCTTTTCATGAGATTCTTGTGTAAATGACTTATTTCAAATTATAAAAATATAGAAACTTAAATATCTTTAGTATGTCTTAGCATTCAAATAAGTAAGTTATAGATGAGTATTTTAACTTCATAAGGAGTAGAGAGAAAGCTCAGACAGAGATCAATAACTGGACATCCAGAAGGATCTAGATTTATCCCCAGTACCACATAAAACAGTAACATCCTACCAANTATTTTAATATACTGTAGGCTATTTTGCAAGTGTAGACTTTTTAAAATAATAGAGACATCATTAAAACGACATTTACAGAACATTGTCAGGATTGTCAGTATCCTAGCTACTCAATGCAATATGTATTAGAAGATAATCATTGGGATTAATCTTATTAGATTCTCTTTCAGTGTTACCTTTTCTGCTCCCAGTGAATTCTAAAATAAATAGTTTTACAATTTTTTAAAAGTAGAATTTTAGGGAATCTTTAATTTTATTCCAAACTTTCTAACATTAGCTTAAACAAACAGTTAAGGAAATTAACAAAATGACTAAGAGATGTTGGTACTGTAAAGTCTTTATTCTTCATATGCTATTACAAGAAGTTTTGTTTGCTTCTTACATCACACTGTTGACTCTGTTTTATGTATTTACACATAAATATATCAACATTGGAATGCTACTTTCACTTATCTCAGACTAATAGATCCTCATGGCAACTTTCATCATAGCATTCTCTCCCTTTAGNGAACAATAATGGAAAGTCAGAGCAGCTAGTTATGTTTTTCTATATATCCCTATTAGAACTGAGAGCATTCTGAATTGGAATCCTCATGTTCTTCCTCTACCTTAGTACATATTAATTTCTACAAAAACTACATTAAACTAAATTGTGCTATATTTATTTCTCATGATTACAATAATTTTTTCATATATCATCTCTTTATTTTACAAATACTTTTAAAATTGTCACTAAATTATTTCTTTCACAAATTTTTTTGCTTGTTCAGTCACTTGCTCAGAGTGCAAGCAGTAACAAATGTATCTAATGTAGTCTCAATGGGCTGTCTCACAGAGATAGAAAAAGGAAGTAAAAAGTCTTCATTATGGAGTTTGTGGTTACTTCTTGTTATTAAAGACTGACTGTGCTTCATCAAAATATACCTTCTTTGAAATATGTCTTTCAGAAAGTTATTAATTACTATTATTATTGTTGTCGTTGTTGTTTTTGCTATGAATTGCGTTGGAGAAAAAACAAATTNAAAATGCTTTCCACTGGTATGTTAGTGGCTCCTTGTTCTCAGTTGATGGATATTAACTAGTAAGAGATGCCCAGGTAACTGCCCCTGGCTTTATCTTAGACAAAAGATCTCAAGAAGTTCTCCTTATCAGCTTGGATGCTGTGAACAGAAATACATCTTCATTGTTGGGGGCACGATGTGGATGGGAACATATTGGTAAAGATATCTAAATTCAGGTGTTTCAGTGGGAACTTCACAAATGTCAGGGAATGCACTAGAAAAGTCGTTTAGAAAAGTAAAACAAGGAGGAATATTTCTACTAACTACACATCATGATATACAAGTCTTTTGGAGGAATGGCAAGTCAGACAGTTAAATTCCAGTCAAGAGTCTACTACCATCTGTAGTTTAAGGTTAAGAACTACACATGGTACACATTACGTGTGTGTGTGTGTGTGTGTGTGTGTGTGTGTGTGTGTGTGTGTAAGGTGGGTGTCTGCATGTGCGGTACATGTATATGCGAAGACGAGATGAAGACCTAGGGAGTCCTTTCTCCACAGGCACTGTCTACCTTGTTCTATGAGCCAGGGTCTCTCATTGACCTAGAACTTTCGGATTAGAGTAAAGCTGGCCTGCCAGCAAATCCCAGGGATCCTCCTGTTTATAATGCTTCAGCTCTAGTGTTATAAGGACATACCACTACTCCCAGCTTTGTGGTACATCTTCTTAAAGCTGATCCATTTGAAAATATATTTTCTATTAAAAACCTGAAAATGAAGAGAATACATTAGATTACTACTCAGGATGTGACAAGAAGGGTCCTCTAAAAATAATCAAAGGACTCTACAACTAAACAGCTTAATTTCTAAGATACTTTATGGAGAGAGAGAGGAGAGAGAGAGAGAGAGAGAGAGAGAGAGAGAGAGAGAGAGAGAGAGAGAGAGAGAGAGAGAATATTTGTGTTTTCACATGGAGGCCAGAATTTGATATGTTAAATCTTCCTCAACCACATTCAGCTACTTATTTGAGTTCTAGGAATCTGAAACGTCCCTAAGGTTTGTTTATGTTTTTAGTTTGTTTTTNTCTGAGTCATTTCCTCAACCCATACTATCAGTGTCTTGAAACCCATTATGGTGACAAAATAGATAAAATCTGCAAGTAATGAGAATACAAATTTCCATACAAAGTGTTGGCTCAAGAGTTTGTTGTTGTTTCAAAAGAACATCTTTATAGTAAGACTGTGGTGACCCCCAATCCTGTATGCAATTTGTTTGTTTACTTCNTTTCCTTGCTGCTACTTAGTCACCTTCTTCAGATGGTTCTTTTAAAAATCTCTATTCAACATTAAGTAATGTCTTTNTTGTGTAAAAAAGGAAATATGTTCTTTATACAGAAATATGCTTGTTTAAAGATTAAAGTTATAAGACAAACTACAAACTACCTTTATGCAGCTAGAAAGAGAGTATTTTATTAAATGACTTGCCTCTGTGTCCAAAGTATGTGTGTCTGCTGAAGACTTCTTTGCGAGTTAAAAAGCTAAGCAATGGACAAAATATTTTTAAACATATTACTCATAGTACTTACATACAATTATTGTCTGAGAAGTACTTGTTAATGCTGGCTAATGTCTTTTGACCTAGTTAGTTGATGTACTGTGTCTCCAAGAATAAAATATATAGATGCTTAGACCTGCCGTCAGTCTTAGCATTTCGGTGAATAGCTTCATGTCTTATTCTCTATTCTGTTTCTATCCTAGGCATCTTGTATTTTTTTCTTAGGACTGTGGGATTCTGATGACACTGTTTTCTTCTGATGTGTAGAAAGCCTAGAAACTCTTTTAGAGTTAAATGAATAAAGACATGATCATTAAGCAAATGCTAGGCTCAGAGTTTGAAGGAAATGGACATCCAGGGTTATAAATTTTAATTGGATAAAGTAGCAGGCAGGCAACAATTTCTTTAATTTTGAAAAATGGGCAATAATAGAGGACGTTGTAAATGCATGATAAATAAGTCACTCTAAGAGAATCTTCTGAGAAAAGAATNACTTGAGTTAACATAAACTGAATCATAATTTGTTGGAGTAATTAGAAATAAATACTCTAGTTTTTAAATGATTCTTAGTGTATATACCCTAGTTTTCCATGTAACATTGCTTATAAAATATTCATCTAATATAATTGTTTAGGAAAAATGTGTGTAATGATTTCTACTCATTAGGAAAATTAGGTAACGGATAGGGAGACTAGCACATGTCTTAAAAAAATTGAATATTTTTGATGGAGATAAAAATTCTAATTAAAATGCTTCTTCAGATTTTGAAATAATATTTAATCATAAATGTAAAATTCAAATAAAATAATAGGAGACACTGGACCAAAAACCCTGTAAAACCAAGCCTACATTTACATTACATATTGGCAATTGTGTTTTTTAATATTTACCCAAATAAATTGAAATTTTGTAGATACATAATAATCTAAGTGGGTATTTGTAGCCAGTTTGTTCATGGTTGTCAGGTCTTAGAAACAACCAAAATGTCCTTCAGCCAGATAAAAGGATGTACAAGGTCTAGTATATATAATATTGTTTAGTACAAAAAAGAAATTACATACTAAGCTATGAGAAGATACAGTACAGCACTAAATGCACTTTGCTAAGTAAAGTCAGCCAATATGAAAAGGCTGTGTGCCATACGATCATACTTGCATAGCATTCTGGGAAAAAGATAAAACTGTGGAGATGAGATGATGAAAATTTTGACATCTTCCAGAAGGAGGACTTGTAGGAGGGGAGAGATAGGCTAACTAAGAACAACAGNTTTTTAAGACTGTGAAACAACTTTATATTATAATGGTAGATACCTCCTCAAAACTCACTGAATGAGTGAATTCTAATTNCAGCTATGGACTTTGATAACTGTTTCTCAGTATTGATCCACTAATTACAGCAAATATGCCCTCTGGGTGTAGGATATTGATGGTGATATAATGGAGGGATTATGTATACTTGTTGGGGGAACATGGTATATAGGACAACTGCACCGATTTTTGTTCAATTTTGCCATGAAGTTGAAAATTGAAAGAACCTCTTATATCCTGGATTGTGGGATTGTAGGTAAAGGGGGCAGATGGTATTAGTAAGAATGCCATGGAAGTAGGACAACTGAGTAACATTGCATATTCCTCATTGAGTCAAAGTCTACAAAATCTAAGTTTACAAAGGAAATATTATTCCCTAATGGATTTGCTTGTGTGAGCCTTTAGGAATCTGTGGTGATATTTTATTTGTCCTCCCTAATAAAATTTATCTGAGGGTCAGAGGAAAAATGGGGCTGCCAGCCACTAGTAGAAAAACAATAGCCATGCAAGTTAGCGCACGCCCTTAATCCATTTGGTTCTCTGTGACTCCAAGGTCACATGGGGAACTAGCAGTAGGAGGTGGTGGCACACGCCTTTAATCCCAGCATCAACCTTAGAGTTCTGAAGATCCATGCAGACAAGACAGGAAGTGATGTAGCTTGGGAGGATGGGAAATTAGTTAGCAGATGGACAGGTATAAAAAGCCAGGTTAGACTGGAAGTCTCCCTCTTTGATCCTCTTCAATCCTGGGAAGTAGAGGCAGCGTTGGTGAGTGGTGGCTTGCTCCTAATTCCTCTGATCTCTGTCAGATTTTCACCCTTATTTCTTGTTCCGCGTGTTTATTAATAAGACTGGTTAGAAGTTCTTCTTACAGGAATCATGGTTATTTCAAACTTAGTTCCCCATAAATATCAGAGTGGAAGTCAACAGAGATAGGATTGGCATCACAGATGGAACTCAATATGAACAAGGTGGTATTGGGCATGTGGGTTAGCAGTCCAGATAGGATTGTATTTACAGACAGGTTAAGCTATTTCAGTAGACATCTCCATATTAGTATGAAGATTTAGTGGCTGAATATGATTTTTGCAGCAGGAAAATCTGTGATAGATTTGAATGCTTTTCACTAGCATATAAATTATCTTCATGCGCTACTAGGCTGGGAAAAAGAATATTAATCATGAAGCACATATTCAGTTGTTTGGAGCAGACATCAGAGTGCCTTTGGAGATTCTGACCCATTCTCAGTGTTTTACTTATTAAAAGAATAAACATCTGAAATATGGGCAAGCACACCTAAAAGAGTAAGGGTTGGAAATCAATATGAACAGAGTGAAGTGGTGAGGAATATCAATTACTGAATAAGCTACACTGTTAAGCAACAATGCATATTAAACTCTCTTACAATCAATTTACTGACACATAATTAAATAAAACAAAATATACCTCCCAAATAATACCTTTAGATGTTTCTGAGAAATTTATATAACAAGGAAAGTACCAACTCAATCAAATATGCAACAATTCATGACTTTAAAGTGTCATCTTGTAGCTGTGATGATGATCCTACTCACCACATATCCTCTGTATTTCTTGGTTAGCTGAAAAAAACCTTTTCAAGTTTCATATCAGTAGGATTACATGATAGGCATATGTTCTGTTTCTGACCTTATTCACTTAGTGTAGTATTTTTTTTTAACTTTTTATTAATTCTTTGTGGATTTCACATCATGCAACCCAATCCCACTCATGTCCCTGTCCCTGTACTTTGGTCCTCTGACCTTGCAATCTCCCCACCAAAAGAAAATTTAAAAGTAAAACAAAACAAAACAAAACAAACAAACAAAACAAAAAAACAAACAAAAATACACATAAAAATAATGTGGAAGCTGTAGTGTGGCCTAGTAAGTCACATAGTGTACCCTTTAGTCCATATATCTTTACTTATAGGTATCCTTTTCAATGAATCACTGGTCTCATTGGAGGCCTCTGGCTTCTGCTATACTATGGATACTGGGCTCTCACTGGGACTCCTCTTGGATATCCTGTTGTTGCTTTGTGTCATGGAGATCCTGTAGCTTTGGGTCTGCAAGTCTGGCCACTTCTCATGCTCCAGCATTTCATAGGTAAGGCGGATGTTTGAGTGGGCCATATTGTAGTCCTGGTTCCTGGCCTGGGTGGTAGCCGGATTTGTCAGCCCACCGGCTTTCCTTATCATCACCACACAGAGTTCTCCAACATTGCCCTGGTTGGCTAACACAATATAAGAGACAGCAAGGAATGGGCAGTTCTGTTCTCACACCCTCAGGTCCAGCTCACCTGCACTCACACCATCAGGGCCAGATTTACTGTTTTGCTCAAGCAAAGTGCAGGGCCAGCTCTCCAGATGTTGTACTTGGTGAGGGCCATGGCCAGCTCTTCCATTCTCATGTCCCTGAAACATACTCTCTGGGCTGTCTCAGGTGGCAGGGGATGGGGAAAGGGCATACTTCGCTTATGCTTGCCACCCCATGGCATACAAGAAAGAGGGTGATGGCAGCTATCTTGCTCTCATGACCATAGGTCCTGGCTTAGCTGGGCCACCTACCCACTCCCA
>LZPO01027603.1:1378-32308 GCA_001675575.1 Neotoma lepida
CATACTATTGTCTACCCAGAATGCCAGAGTGCACAGCACAGCCACTGGTATTGTCTTTCCTGCCCTGGATCCTCTGTTGATTCCCACTGCTCAGAATACATAGTTTAAAATCTGTAGCTTGNCNCTGGTCCCTTCCTTAGGCCCTAAACTGCAGTGAGATTTGCTTACCAAGGATCGTACAGTCCAGTTCCCTNTGTCAACAGTGTTTTTGTTGGCACGACTATCCCCTCACTTGGCACAATCTAGAAACTGCTAGGTCGGTCAACCCAGGTCTCAGTGGCTGAAGGGAGAAGGCACAGGCTGAATCTAGCAAAGGGCAGGATGTGCAGGGGTCAGGCTCCTGTGGACAGCAGTGTAAGCCTCACCTTCGTCCCAGGCCCTCTGGTGGGGCTTCATGCAGCTGGAGGAACTCATGTGGTGTGGGTGTTAAAGACTGGCTCGGAGCTGGTTAGAGAGAGGATAGCAGCTGGTCAGTGTGGAGGTGAGAGTGGGTCAGGGAAGCCAGTGAAAACCAATTACAGAGACTCAGCCAGGTGTAAGGGGCATGGACCTCGGTCTTAGCAGAGAAGAGGGAGACAGAGAAATACNAGATTCGTTTTAGAGAGGGACTAGCTAGGACTGTGACAGTCTCAGGTCTCAGTGAGTTGGAGACAAGGCAGTATAGACCTGGAGGGAAACAGCTGTATCCTGGGNTTGCTCCCTGAACTGCCTTCCTAGGGAAGCCTGTTAACCATGGCTCTCAGTGTTTTGCTCTCCTTGTGTTGTGTCTGACTGAATTTCTGATTCCCTGAAGGATGGGAGTTATGCTTATGTTATTCTTGTTTTAGCATGTATCCTAATAGCTATGTGTGACAGTGCATACATACTTAATGGTGGATAAAAGATACTTTATCATGTGTAAGTCCTAATTATACTGAAGTAAGCAATTAAGGAAATTGGAAAAATTCTATTTTCATGGGTCATAGGGTCATAAATAAGAAATGAATCTTTTCTGTTTCCCACTGCACTCAGAATTATTATTCAAAATAATAATTTTCNTCACTGAAATACGACCTGGCATTTTTTTTTTTTGTCAGTGTGGTGTCCTTAGACAAGCTCCTTTATTGCCTGGTGCCTCCTGTCCCCACAGATGTGCACTGGGAACTACACCTTCGTCCCTTACATGGTGACGCCACATAACAAGGTCTACTGCTGTGACAGCAGCTTCATGAAGGGCTTGACGGAGCTCATGCAGCCCAACTTTGAGCTGTTGCTGGGGCCCATCTGCTTACCCCTGGTGGACCGCTTCGTTCAGCTCCTGAAGGTGGCGCAAGCGAATTCCAGGTAACACTGAGCGACCACCCTGGGAGATGACCATGCAGTGCTGTTCTGCTTCATTAATTGTGTATCTCGTCACATGTTCGTAGTTAAGAGCCAGGAAACGATGTGCAGGATCCTCTGAATGGAAAAAAAAAAAAGAGTAGGTGTGGTTTTAGTTCATAAATTAAACCTCATTCACTTGGTTTATAAACAACTTGGCCCCTAATCTATTAATTATGTCATAGTAATGACAAAAGTGTGTGTGTGTATAGTTTCATAGTAATGACAAATACATATATATATGTATGTGTATATATATATACACATATATATACATATATATATATACATATATATATATATATATATATAGAGAGAGAGAGAGAGAGAGAGAGAGACAGAGACAGAGAGGTCTATTATGGCTACAACAGAATAAATGTCCAGGAATTTTCAGTATAAGGGCCAGAACTCTGCAAAAATTGCCGAGAAAATAGTTTAGGTAAGAAAAATCTTCGGGCCAGTAAGATAGCTCAGCAAGTACTTGCTGCCAATCCTGACATCCTGAGTTCAGTCCCTGGAACTCACATGCTGGAAGGAGAAGAGTGACTCCTATGAAGTTGTCCTCTGACCGCCACACCTGTGACATGGCAAATACAGAAGCACACACATACATGCAACAAGTAAAAATGTAAAACAATTTTCTTGGGACAATATAGCTCTGACTGGCCTGGGACTTTCTATGCAGTCTCAAACTCGTGTGCCGCTATACCTTGTAAATGGAAATTTAAAAAAAAAAAGAAAAGAAAAAGAACTATCAGTTGTTTCTGTTAGCAGATAATGATACTGAGCCAGAAAGTTAAGGTTGTAGTATATTCAGATCATAGGCATATATTATTTATTTGAGATAATTTCCATTCAAAATAGCAAGAAGAAAAATAGAGTTTGGACAGTTTTTGGAATATGGCAGAAATCGAAAAGAAATACATGGCCTCTCACCTCCTAAATTTCTTACTAATGCCAAATATTTGAGATGTTCCTTCAAGTGCATCTTAATGAGCTAAAAACTACTGTTTTTCACTGAATTATTTTCTAGAGTTAACTCTTTGAAATGTATGGTTTTTCACCAGCCAATATTTCCGGGAATCTATACTCAATGATATCAGGAAAGCTCGGAATCTATTTACTGGTAAAGAATTGGCAGCGGAATTGGCAAGGATTCGGCAGCGAGTGGACAATATTGAAGTTTTGACAGCAGACATTGTCATCAACCTGTTGCTTTCCTACCGAGACATCCAGGTGAGGGGGATGCTGAAGGTGTCTCTCGGGTAGCATGCTGGAGGAGGAAGGGATGCTGGCATTGAGTTTCAGCCAGCTAATAAGTAATCCACGTTGCTGCATGGCCCTGACTGATAACGTTCCATGCTCTGATTTCATGATGAATGGAAGACACTCACACGTGGTAACTATCGGGGATTATGACACAACTCATATTTACTCTGCCTCAAAATTGCTCACATACCCAGCTCTTGGAGGCTCAGTTCTCTGCTGTGAGACTCAGACACACTTGTCAGTCAGCCAGTGAGAGCTTTGTTTTGGCAAACAGCAGAAATTCTTAGTGCTTTCTGAATATATATTTTACTTCCTGAAATGATGCTACTGAAATCGATCATGCCAGGAATAAGAAATATGCAACTGATTCATTGTAAAATAGTGGTAAAGCCTGTCATATGACACACTGACATCCTGTGTCATTTCTACTGATATGTCTTAGATTTTTTAAGATCTGGAAAGTAGAATAAAATCTCCCAGTGAAGGATGTGGTGTTAGGGTTGTAGTATGAAATCCAGGTAACTCCTGCTTTCTCATTTCCATATCCGGCCTCTTGGCCCCATGTAAAACTTCACCCATGAGAGAGGCTCAGTACTTGGAGAACTGTGGCAATTGGGAGCCTGTCCCTAGAGGAACTCGCTCACATGAGATGAAATCATTATGCTACTAGAAGTCCAGTCAGTTGCTCCCTGTCCCTTAAAGTAACTAATGGAACCCTGCGCACCAGGAGCCTGGCTGTGTGAAAAGAGCCAGTCATGTTCCTGTGGCTTGTTTGTTTTGTTTCTTTGGGTTCTGTCAAATACCGTAACTGTATTTTTCATGCTTGCATCTGTGTAGTAGGAACTTCTTAGGAGAGACACAGCAGTTGCTTCTNNGGTTTTCAGAGGTCTCAACAGAGCCTAACTTTGCGTTTAATGCCTTTCTCAGCTTCAGGTGCCTGGCTTCAAAGGCCTTTTGTTGTTGGCAGTTTCTCCTAATGGTATAATTCTGTGCTGTTCTTTTTTTTGAAAGGACTACGATTCTATTGTGAAGCTGGTAGAGACTCTAGAAAAACTTCCAACCTTCGATTTGGCCTCGCATCACCACGTGAAGTTTCANTACGCATTTGCACTGAACAGGTAAGATGCACCTTCTGGGATGCACCGACATGGTGGTTTTACTCTTTANAGGGTCCTGTAACTTCCCAGCAGCTCCCAACTAGAATGCTGTATTGTTTCTACCTTAGCCATGTGGAATACTAAAAGCATACCTTCTGATTTCTTTCTGGTGTTTGTTTGTGTTTTGGGACAAGGTCTCACTGTCTATCTCGGGCTGGCCTTAAACTTTTGATCTTCCTACTTCAATGCTGGTATTGCCAGTCTATAAGACCATGCCTGCCCCCACCCCGTGTGTGTGTGTGTGTGTGTGTGTGTCTGTGTGTGTGTGTGTGTGTATGTGATCTCTATTAGTAAAAAACCTCTTGTGCTATTTGCAGATTCAAATTTTTATAATTATTTTTCTCTGACAGTTTGTGTTTTCTATTTAAATTTTTATAACATTCGATATCTTATCAAATATGACACTACATTTAAGCAAATATATTTGTCCTTGGGTATTTGTTGGAAATTGGTTCTAAAACCTTTTAAAGGTACCCAAGTCCAAAGGTTGTTCAAGGTCTTATATAATGGTATGGTATTTCATGAAACATAAACACATTCTCTTTATATTTAAAACCATCTCTAGATAACTGTGATATCCAACAGGATAAGATGCTTTGTAGATGGTTGTTATGTTGTACTATCCAGGGAAAAAAATCCTATGCATGTTCAGTATGGACGTTTCCCCAAATATTTTCAATGAACATTTGATTGACCCCACANGAGAACTTACAAACATGTGGGACTGCCTCAACATCACATGGTCCTTCACACAATGATTAGCTGAAGTATGTGGGTAGTTATGAGGAAGTTAATGTTGTTCTCATTCACAGACAGTTTTCCTCAGGACTGCTGTGAACACGATCAGTTATGACCAAAACTCTGCCAGTGACATTTTAAATTAAGTGCCCACAAGCCTGTCTGAGTCACTGTTGACAGAGCTTCTCTCTGTCCCCACTCTGCCTTCTGTCTACATCATCACACACCTCAGTTCAGATTCCCAGCTAAAGTCATCAAGGAGGGTCATCCGTGCTCTAACCATTGAGATGGAGCTAGTGAGTGGTCCTAGCTAGTGAGTGGAGCTATCCTGAGTGGTCCAAAAACTTACTTAGCTGTACCACACTTTTCTTTCCTCGTGTGAGGGGTGACTATACATGTTGCTCCTAAAGAAAATGATGTAAAACAAAATAAAAGGAAGGACGATCTAATTTATATCAAACTCACTGTGTGTCACATATGCCTTGATTTCCCTCATTTTACAGCTAAGCCTACTGTAATTGAGTAATTGTCCCTGAAGGCTTCCCGTAGACACATGTTTTTTTTTTTTTAAGTAAAATGTATTTTGAAACCAAGTGAGAAAATTCTATGAATGCCTTAGAATTTTACTTTGTGTGTTTTGTGTGTTTTGTCTCTCTTTCCAAAAGTAACATACAATGGAATGAAAAGCGTATTTGTATAACGCAGTATTCTAAATTCAAGCTGTTTAGTACAGAAGCTAAAGAGGGATTTTATGAACANAAGATCTGAAATAGTAGTTGAGAATATGAGAATACATATGATGACTTTTAAAATAATAATTTTATTTGAAATGTATCTTGTATACCATACAACTTACTCATTTAAAATGTCATATCTTTGATTTTATCATATTAACTGAGTTATATAACTGTCACTCTACAAATCATGGAATTTTTTTCACCCTATAAAGAAACCTACTCATTAACAGTCACCCTCTCCNACACCCCAGATCCTCCAGCCCCTGGCAACCACTAATCCCCCTTCTATCTCTGTTGATTGCTATTTTAAACATTTCACATGAGTGCAATCATATTGCTGCTGGCCTTTTGTGACTTACGTTTTTCACACAGTGTAATTATTTTCATCACTGAAGAAATGTATGGTTTTGAGAATTATCTACACCTATTACTTAAAAATGAACTACATGGAGCTCAAGCCTGGTCTCGATAACTCAGTGAGTTCCTGTCTCAAAAAAANTATGAAAAAAGACTAGGGGCATAGCTCAGTGGTAGAGTGCTTGTCTAGAATGCCTGAGGCCTCATATTCAAGTCCAGTACCATACCAACTACATAAAGCAACTTTTTTAGATGCTCGCCACATGTAGAAACCAATTTACTGTTGGATGGATTTGAATGTGTGTGTGATCATTTTGGTGTGATCTGTGGATTAGTTTGCTCATTGTTTTGGAACAGAAGCCTTTGAAAACTAATGTCCAGAGTTTCTCATTATTTGAAGTAGTTGATTATGCTCCATTCAAGGTCACAGGATTCATACTTAACTACTCCACTAACTTGAGCCCATTCATAGGCAGCAGGGAGATTAGGACTCTGGATGGGTAGGTACAAATCCGTCATATTGATCAGAAAAGCAGCTCACAAGAGATCTTTGATAGACCCCGTAGACATGCATTAGGATAAGACAGCTTAAGACAAGGTCCATAGAGGAACCTCAGAATCNAATTGTTTTTATTCTGCCAAANTTCACTGATGTGAATCAATATATGAAATAGAATTTTTAAAAGGCAGTTGGTCCAGAATTGCTCCTGTGATCTCTGTGGAAACAGTGTTCTCTGCTTTAGGAGAAATCTCCCTGGAGACAGAGCGAAAGCTCTTGACATCATGATCCCCATGGTTCAAAGTGAAGGACAAGTTGCTTCGGATATGTATTGCCTCGTTGGCCGAATCTACAAAGATATGTTTTTGGATTCCAGTTTCACTGACACTGAAAGCAGGGACCGTGGAGCATCTTGGTAAGACTGGNGGATGGGAATTACCTGCTCACTCCCAAAGTGCATGGTGCATAAAACTGTGTGCGGATGAGAGGCTGACAACATTTTCTTTCTGTCCTTTTGATTGTGTATTAGGAGCTAAATTTAGATTTTATAACCTTAGTGCATAATTTTATGAAANTCATTTNACNTGGAAGNGTAAGTTTGCNTAAATTAGATGGAAAAAGTTAAGAATATTAATTTGATTTGAAATGTATACTATGAAAAGCAAAATATAATTTTGTGAGAAAAATATAGAAAAACATCCAGAGATTTGAAGGAGCAGAAAAAACATACAGGTTTGTGGATATGCAAGCTTAATATTTTAAAGATTTCAATTGTTCCAGCAGGGTTTATCATGTGATTTGATTTCTAAAGTTTATCTGAAAGAAGAAAGGGCCAAGAATAGGCAAAGCAATTTTGGAGAACAGATGGAGAGACTTGCTCTACCAGACAATAAAGCTCACTATAAAACTAAAATAATGCAATTGTAGTACAGCTGTAGCCTAGGCAAGTGAAACACTGGAACAGAATGGTTTATANGCACGAGACTAGATTTATGACAGGGTGTGCGAAGCTAATGAGCCAGAGGAAGGAATGGCACCTCAGTAGTGGTACTAGGAAATGCGTTTCTCTCTCCAGAAAAGCAAAAAATATTTTATTTTCTCATTTTTTTCTGGTGGTAGGGAGGGTTCAAACCCAGGGCCTTACTTATGCTAGGCAAACCTAAGCTACAGCCCAGCCCAGGACCTCTTTCTTAAGCTCTGTGTAAAAAAAATTAATTCTAAGTGAATTGCAAAATTTAGTTCTAATTTAGTCAAAAGATTCAAACACAAAAAATGTGNTAAGGAAGATACTTTTAGTATAAAATCTGCAAATTATGTTTATGGCTTTGGATTAGGAGTGAATTTCTTAAGGCTTTAAAATACTAAACAAACAAGCAAGGGAACCCAAACAAAAGCAGAAAAGCAGAGATTCTGAAGAATGGACCTTGTTAAAANGTGGTAAGGTTCCTTTAGGATTCCGGCTCTGGGGAGGGGCCGAGTGGCTTCTGTTGTGCTAATCTTCCTGCTGATGACAGTTACAACTGTTGGGAAAAGTTAGAAAGCAGTGAAGAGTGACCAGAGGACCAGAACCTGGAGAGCTCCATTAACTCATTCTTCCNCCAGAGCCCTCTCTGGACTGCAGGGTATGGAACAGTTGGAACTCAGAAAATCACAGTCTTAAGTCTAAGTTGTTGATGTTAAGTGGCCAGAGTTCCTAGAAGTAACCCTGAGTAATGAACATGCCACAGAGGGAGGAGACCCACAGTCTGCACGTGCACTCCTCCTTGGCGGAACCCTGAGTTTGTATACACAGAGTGAAACCAAGGAGCCTCTCAGGAAAGTGACAGCTGGAAGGTGCTTGAGCTGCATGGAAGTTTCTGCAGCTGCCCGATGCAGAGGGGACAGGGTTTTGAGTTTGAAGTCACTGGGTTAGAGAATCTCAAACTTTCACTTGAAACTCTAGACAGGCATGATAACCCATACCTGTTTTTTTTTTAAGATTTTAAAATTTATTTTATGTATATGAGTCCTCTATCTGCGTGTATGACTTTATGCCAGAAGAAGGCATCAGATCCCACTATAGATGGTTGTGAGCCACCATATGGTTGCTGGGAATTGAACTCAGGACCTCTNGAAGAGTATCTAGTGCTCTTAATCACTGAGCCATTTCTCCAGCCCTCACTTGAAACTCTGAAAGGCCAAGCCTTAGCATGAAGGGAGTGCAGGAAGTTAAGACNGTCACAGAGCAGTGCTAATCAAACTAAAACCTAGTCTCCATATGCTAAGAAACATCATGGATGCTTTATTTGCCTCTTGCAACCTCTGATGGTTTGAATGAGAATGGCCCCCATAGGCTCGAATTTTTGAGAAGGACCAGAAGGATTAATAGGTGTGGCCTTGTTAGAGTAGATGTGGTGGGCTTGGAGGAGGAAGTGTGTCACTGAGGGCATGCTTTGAAGTTTGCAAAGCCCACACCAGGCTTTGATCTCTCTCTCATTTCTCTCTCCCTCTCCCTCCCCTGCTCTTTCTCTTTCTNTCTGCCTGCAGTCTATGGATCAGTATATAAAGCTCTCAGCTATTGCTCTGATGTCATGCCTGTTTGCTTCCTGCCATAATGATCATGGACTAAATCTCGAAAATTGTCAGCAAGCCCCCAATTAAATGCTTTCTTTTATAAGATTTGCCTTGTTCATGGTGTCTCTTCACAGCACTAGAACAGTAACTAAGTCAGAAGTTGGTACCAGGGACTGGGGTATTACTGTGACAAGCCTGACCATACTTGTTGTTGGAGGAATGTGGTTTTGGGGCTTTGGGACTATAAAAATGTTGAGTGCTTTAAGTGGGACTTAATGGGCCATCCTAGTAGGAGCATGGAAGACAGTAGTGCTGAGGGTGATTTGGACTGTGCTCAAGAGGTTTCAGAGGGGATGAATATTAGCAACTGACCTAGAGACTATTCTTGTGATATCTTGCCAAAGAATGTGGTTGCTTTTTGTTTTTTTTTCTAAAAATATGCCTGAGACCAAATTCAAGAGTTTTATATCAATGTCATTGTCAGAGGAGATGTCAAGACAGCCTAGTATTGACTGTGTCANGTGGTTATGATCACCCTTATGCAGATCTATAATGGAAAAGAACAAGTGAGAAATAGAAAAAAAAGTACAATTTGAGGATAAAAAGAGCACCAGGAAATGTAATGTTGGAGCCAAGTCTTGTGTTCAAGGAGATAAACAGATTAAAGAAAAGCCTGATGCTAAATGGAAGAAAAGGAGTGGTAACCTCNGGGCAAGACCCCATCCGACTAATTCTGCAACCTGTGAAAGGAAAAGGTCTGAGGAATCCCTCCTAGGCTTAAACAATGGAAGGCTATGCAAATGTATTCAAGGAGTGGGGCAGGTTCCAGCTCTAGCAAGCAGAACTTGGCAGCTTTGGCCATGTTATTTTGGCTTTAGAGTCGAGGAGGATACAGGAGTGAAAGGGTTGTGGACTTCCTCCACTGGTTGAGGAAAGCCATTGAGTTCAGATGTGTGTCAGGNGAGTCCCTGCATTGGATGCCTGGAGAAGCTNTTACATGACGTTATGAAGGTAAAGCCTGGATTACATTGGGGATCCCAAGGTGTCGGAGATACCAGAGTCCTGGGATACCTGCCAAGGAAAGCTGCTGGCAGAGTGTGGAACCATCCCAAAAGAAAGAAGTGTGTTGCAATCANAAAGGCTAGAAGGAGATTGGAAGAGTTATCTAACACAGAATTAGGAGTTTACCCTGCTGGGTTTCATCTTNCTTTGGTCCAGTATTCCCTCACTATGCTCCCTTTACTCCCTTTTGTAATGGTTATGTATGTTCTGTTTCATTGTGTATTAGAAGTATGTGATCTGCTTTTTGATTTTGATTTTATAGTGGGTTCCAGTTAAGAGATTGCCTCGAGTCTCAGAAGAAACTTTGGTCTTTTGAACAGTGTTGATACTATGAAAGACTATGGGGACTTTTGAAGTTAAACTAAATGGATATTGCATTATGATATAGCTACAAGCCAGCAAGTGGAATGTGGCGGTTAGAGTGATAATGCCCCCTGTAGACTCATNTATTTAAATGCTTNGTCACCAGGGATGGAAATATTTGAGGAAGATTAGAAGGATTGGATGTGGCCTTGGAGGAAGTCTGTCACTGGGAGTGGGTTTTGAGGTTTTAAAAGCCCATGCTAGGCCCAGTCTACCCCACCCCAGCTGCCCCGCCTGCTGTCTNTGGATCAAGATGTAAAGCTCTCAGCCATTGCTCCAGCACCATGCCTGTCTCCTTCCCATCATGATGATAATGTACCAACCTAAAGGAAGCCCCGATTAAACACTTTCTTTTATAAGAGTTGCCTTGGTCACGATGTCTCTTTACAGCAATAGAACAGTGACTAAGACATAATCAAACTCTTAAGAAAAAAGAAAATCCAGACTCTGCAACATATCCATTACTACAATAGTAATCTATCTATTACTCCATGAGAAGTTACTGAAGATGTGAAGAGGTAGAAAAGTACGACCCATGATCAAGAGAAAAGCCAGGCATAGAAACACATCCATGGGCTTGGTCATGGTGATGGATGCATACCTGTAATCCCAACACTCAGGAGGCAGAGACAGCAGGATCAGGAATTCAGTGTAAGTCTTAGCTACACAGTGAGTTTGGGACCTGCCTAGGCTACATGAGACCCCCATCTCAGCTGAAGGAAGGATGGAANGGAGAGAGAGGAAAGGAGAGAGGGAGGAAGGAAGGAAAGAACCAACCAACTTATGGGCAAGATAGACTTTGGAACTGTGAGAAGACAAGGACATAAAAACAGTGATAAAATGTTGAAGAATATACTTGAAAAGATGACTACAATAAACAGTAGTATGAAAAATTATGGGATTGATGTGAAAAAAAACAACAAAGATTCTAGAGCTGAAAAATACCATATAAGAAGTTAAATATCACAGGTTAGGACTAATAGCACATAGGTCAGATATAATGTAAGAAAAGTCAATAACCTTGAGAATAGGTTATTCAAAATTGGGTTGGAGCAGAGGGAAGAAAAAGATTGAGAAAGAAATTAATAGTCTCAATGACCGGTGGAGAGCCTCACTGCACCTAACACAACTTTTAATTTGAAGTTCAAGAAGGAAAAAGGTTTGACGCATTAATGGCTGACAGCTGTTCCAGTTTGATTAAATGGATGCACCTTCACCCCACAAGTTTAGACAGCCCAGCCAGACACTCACAGACTGAACAAAGGAAAGCCTCTATTGACACATCGTAGTAAAACTGCTAAAAATCAGATATGCAAGAAAATGTCGTAAGAGTAAACTAAGAGAGGCTACATTCTCTAAAGGAGAGTGATGTAATTACGCAGCCTGTTTATTTTTGTGTGACTTAAACACATTAGAAGATTCGTCGTGGTAGGGGGATTAGAAGCAGTTGTTTGGGGAGCTTTGTGNCCGGGATAAATGCTTGAATATGGTAGAGATAGTGTGCCAATAATGCCNGCACACACCTGGTTTTCATGGTCTGTGAATTCAAGTGCATCAGGCACAAAGTAGAAGAATTTCCTCTTTAGAAAACAGGAGTTCAGACACAGCAAGGTTGTGTTAAGTTTACTTAAGGAAAGCAGAGATTTTTCTGTCTTCTTTTGGTTTGGTTTNAATTTTGCTGGTTCCTTTTTCATGTTTCCTGTTTAGCCCAAGATCAGCTGTCTTCTGGAAAGCTTTGTGGTCAAGGTCTTTGAGGCCAGCCAAAGATGTCTGTGTTTCTATGATTTCATTCTAAGCTATCTCTGAGTTTTCTAGTAAGATTAGGAAAGGCTGCTAAGAGTCAGTAGACTCAAGGGGAGACCTTAGAAATTGATCTTGTATCACGTACTGATTTGTTTAGTAATGGGAAAATGTCACTTCACCAGAGTGCCTGCCCATAACTTCCCTTGAGAGTTGTCATATCCGTTTGTCCTGCTTGACACTAGGACTGGCCCCGTTTTAAACGGCTTATTTTTAAAAGTTTATACACCCTTTAGCTGTTGCATTTTCTTACTGTTTCAATCCGTCTTGAAGGGCGTGCCCTGTAGACGAAAGTTTGTCTGGTCCCGGTCTCTATTCCGCCCGGCTCCCATGGCCGCTTAGACCCAAATAAACACACAGAGGCTTATATCATTTTTAAACTATGGCCCTGGCAGGCTTCTCGCTAGCTTAAATTAACCCATTTTATGAATCTATGTCGCCACGTGTTCCACGTGGCTTTACCTGTGTGCCGTTACGTTACATGCTGCTGCTTTGTAGATGCTGGAATGGCATCAGCCCCCGCTCTGCATTCTGCTTCTCTCCCCCTAGTTCAAATGTCCCGCCTAACCTTATTCAGCCTCACCATTGGCCAAACAGCTTTATTTATCAACCAATCAGAGCAACACATTTTTAGAAAGACATTTCCATCAGTGCCCTTTTCTCACTAACCCTGAACCTTGCCTCGCTTTCTGTTGAGAATTAAAGCTACCCCATTGGGGTGCTGTCATTAAAGGGCACTGCTGAGTTTACCCAAGTACCTCATCAGATGTGCCCAGCATTACACCTGCCCTGGAGCCTCCATCCCAACCTGATGCCTCAACTGACCTTCTTTCTTGAGTCATGATCATCTGAGTCCTCGCTTGTCTGCTGCAGGTGCGGAGATAAAAAAAGTCAATGTCGTAGCAAGCAGTCTGTCCCTCAAGCCTTGAGTCATAGCCTGAATCATTTTGTGTTTGTTTGAATAAACTGTGATCTATGCACCATAGAAAGTTTAAGGACATGAACTTCAGCGCAATAAAAAAGGCCCCCAGGCAGTTGGGATGGCAGTGTTCCTACCTTATGATGGAAGGGGGAAGTTCATCTTCCTCTGTGTCTGTCACCTGATGCAAGGGCTGTGCAGGACATCTCTTACTGCCCTGGGGACATAGCTATTTTCTGAGGGCTTCAGTTGGAGATTCAGAAATACAAAATAAGAAAAGAGGATAGTTTTGTTTTCTTTTAATTTTCCACAATATGATTNGTCATTCCAGTAAACTTTGGTCTTTGTGATATTGTGACATTGAAGTAGACTTTGAATGTGATATGACACAAAGGATCAGATTGGAATGGACCCACATATTCATTCCAATGCTGATTGAATCATTAAAAAAGAAATGATTGTTTAGCACCTTTTTCATGGTCATTGGCTTAATTATTTTGTTCACTGAAGCCCTTGAGGTTGGCTGGAATAATGTTACTACATTCATGTCTTGGTATCCATGGGGAATGAGTTGCAAGACACCTAAGGATCCAAATCCATGGGAACTCAAGTCCTTAGATAAAATGGTATGGTAATTGCATATAACCTATGCAAACCATCCTTCCATATATCTGACTTATCTGCACTACTTATAAGAAAAAGGACAGATCACCATTGCCACAGAAGTACTAATTGACAGGATTATCATCATGCCTCTTTTAAGACCTTATCTATAAAGAAAGAACTATGAAATAGTCATACTTAATTCTTATGTGGCACAGCTGGCTTAGAACACTGTCTTGTTTGTGTCTTTGAACATACATTTGAACTCTCTGGGATTTCATCTAATTCACTCTCACTAGATGATATTGCTAGAGGACTGATAACTTTTGGAGAACTTGTGTTGCCATAGTTTTGTGTTTCTTATGTAACTTTACTAGGATTTATGCATCTGGTGTTAATTCTTTGCTTGGTGTTTTTTGTTTTGTCTTATTTTTTGTGTGTTTGTTTGTTTGTTGTTTTTTATCAGTTATATTCTTTCCAATGGAGTTGTCATGCTCAAGTGGGACTCAGATGTGGTAGATTTGNGAGTGCAGTTCAGAAAATAATTTCTCAGACCAGAAGCCCTGGGTGCCTTGTGTAAGCATTTTGGTATTTCTTGAGTAGGATATTAGCAGACCGAACAACCACAGCTGTTTTCTATAACCACAATGCAATTGCTGTACTAGCCAATCAATAACAGTGGCCTCTTTGACTTCAATAATTGTTGGAGGATCAAAACATTCAACTTCTGTTTTCATTATCTCTTGGCAAAAGGGCAAAGAGATCAGAATATTTTGATGAAGGTAAAATGTGAAAGTCACTCGTACACTAATCTTGGGACTATAAAATGACAGGACCTTTCTGGGATGCAGTTTGGCATTGCACATGTAGAGCTCTGAAATAATTCATGTTCTTTGATGCAGTGATGTCATCTTGAACGTATCCTAAAGAAATAGCAGATATAAAACAGAGATTTAATTATAGTGACATCCGCTACAGTGAATTTGTGGTAACAAGAAATAAGAAACCTCAATGTTAACAAAAAGGAATTTTNTAAAATGAAAGATAGCATCTTGATAAGGTGGACTGTCATTCACTCAAAGTTGTGGGGCTGGGTTTTGTGTGTGTGTATGTGTGTGTGTGTGTGTATGTGTTGTTGTTGTTTATTTTGACAGTGGTAACACAATATATATCTTAAAAGAAATTTACCACCTTAACCAGTTTTGAGAATACAGTTCACCAGCATTGAGGACATTCTTACTGTTGTGTGTCTTGTCACCATGACCCATCCACAGATGGGTGTTATAAAACTGAAATTCTGCACCCATTAAATAATTTCCATTTCTCCCTTACCTGAGCCCCTGGGAATCACAATTCTACTTCCTGTTTCTGTGACACTATTAGAGGTACCTCATATTTGCTTTGTGATTATGGTAACTGATCTACCATCCTATTTTCAAAGTTTATGCATGTGATAGCCTGTGCCAGCATTCCTTTCCCTTTAGAGGCTGAATCATAGTTCTGTGTATTTACATCCCACATTTTGTTCATCCATCTACAAACATGTTGGTTCTGTCTTTTGCACATTGTAAACAATGCTGCTATGTATATTAATATACAGCTATCTCTCTAGGGATCTCCATTTCAGTTCTTTTGGTTGTACACACTCAGAAGGAAGTTGTGGCTTTGGAAAAATGTTTCTGGTGACATGGATCATGATATATCAAATTAAAAAGCAGATTATAAAACAACATAGTTTTTCTCTTTTCAGAAAAAAAAAGATTTTGTATAAATGGATGGAAGAAATAGTGTTGACGGCTTTTGAAATTCTTGCTCTGAAATTTCTATTGTAAGGGATGAGTGTGTAAGTAGTTGGAATTAGAGAGAGGGCTGTCTCCGATCGCCAGGTAACTCCAACAGGTGACTCGACAGTCATTTCCTACACAAGCTGTTCTGCTTTGCCTTTGGAAATTTCATGGGTGATAATTTCAGAAGTCTCTCTAGAGACACGAAGGAGCATGGCATTCTAAGTTAATTACCTACGTCTCACCAGGAGAATCACAGCTGTTATGTTACCAACGAAGAGAAGTGACAGCTAAGTGGAACTTGAGTCCAGTTTCTCCTGGCTGGAATGCAGGCACTCCTCAGCTAGAAATAAGCAAATCAACAACACTTGTTTGTACTTGATAGCTATTGACCATCTCAGCCAAGATGAAAATGTGCACAGTGTTTTTTATGAAAACACTCACTTTACAATCAAGGGTTTTACTCTTTCTCAGTCAGTCAACAAACGGTGCTAATCAAAGGAAGTTTTTGAACAAATTCTGTTCCTTTGAAAGTATGAATGAGAAGTGATTCATCTTAAATGTAATTACGATATAACTGTATTTAGACACAAATTGTGTAAATTTGTCTAAAATTGTTGCTTTTCAAATGTAATAATGAACTGAACATAGTGCAATGCATTCTCTCCCTTTCAACAAATATTTAGTACTAAAACATAAAAGGTGGCAGAAATGAAAGCAACTTCATGCTATTATTCAAATATTATTGGAATCTCTTAACGTGTAAATGTTCAGTTCCTTCTCCAAGTTTTTTTCCCCCAAATGAAGTTGCGTTGATTTGGTTTCTATTGCTGTGATATGGCGTGACCAAAAGCAGCTTTGAGGGGCAAAGGGTCCCTCATCGAGGGAAGCTGAGTTAGGAAGTCTGAGGCAGGAGCGGAACAAAGCAGACACCACAGAGAAATGCTGCTTGCTGGCTTGTCTCCCCTGCCTTGCTCAGATGGCTTTCCTACACAGCCCTAAACCACCTGCCTCGGGATGGTGCCTCCCAGAGTGGGCTGGATCCTCCTGCATCAATTAGCCATTACAGAAAAGCCTCATGGACACACTCACAGGCCAGTCTGGTCTAGGCAGTTCTTCAGTTGAGGTTCCCTCTTCCTAGGTAACTGAGTCTGTGACAAGCTGACAGCTGAAGCTATGCCAGAAGTTTCCACAATTTTAACATTACTCTTGGCTCATCAGTTTAGTTCTTTCTTAATAATTTTTCACTACTAACCTCTGTAGATTTCTTTAATAAAGGNGTGTTCATTTATCCTCCTGCTGAGTAGATTGTAAAGATTTTAGCATTGTAAAATTTCCTTCTTTGGTGTATTTTATGGGCATATTTTAGTAGTTTTGCAATAGCAACTTTTTTTTAAATTTTAGTTTTTAGCCTAATGGAACTTACTAAATATATTTGTTGAGAAACTCTGATTTCCTAGACTATATTAATATCAATAGAAGATACAAACTTTCTCCTTAACAAAAAAGCAACTCTCTCTGATTTTGTTCATTTGATGTTTTCCTGTCCAACTTGCCACTCTTTTACTATATGAACCAAAAGAAGCCAAGGAGATGGCCCTGACTGTAGAGTGCTTGTCACGTAAGCACAAAGACCTGAATTCAGATCCCTAGTTCCCTCCTTAAAAGTAGACACAGTGGGAATCAGGAGGTAAATACAAGCGGATTCCTAGAGTTTACTGTTCAGCCGTTCTAGCTCAACCAGTGAGCCTCACATTCAGTGAGATAGCCTGTCTCATGTCTTAAGAAACACCTGACATTGACTTCTGAATTCCACATGTGTACCCACATGCATACAGGTCCATGCAAGTGCCTGCAAAGGCATACACACACACAAAAAAAGATAAAAAGATAAAAAGCAACTAAAATAATTTTTAAGGGTGATAGAGAAGAAGGCTCAGGCTTTGGAATCCAGCAGAACAAGGTCAAGTTCCTACTTGATTAGTTCCACACTGCATGATTTACTATTTCTGTGCCTCAGCTTCCTTATTGTTAGAAAGTCCCCTGGTTTTAAACCGTTGTCAGTGTTCTAAATACTGGACCCCAAGTGTNACTTCCTGGGAAGAACTCAACATTCAGAGGCTGCTCCTTTTGTACTTTCTCTTAGTAGTTTGGTGTTCACCACAGGTTTCTCTGGTGGACTGTGTCACAGGTGCTGTGAGAAGATCACACATTACTATCTCAGGCTCCTAGGCTTGGTGCATGCCTTGATGGGCGTGCGTTCTTACATTCAGGAATCATTTGTGGTTGTGATNTAAGCATTTTTCCCCTGGCCATTGCACCAGCGGCTACTCCTTTAGGCCAGGTCTCAGAGGGAGAGCAGAGTGGAGTGGGCCAGACCCTCTGCTGAGTTCATGACACAGAAGTGTGGGATGGACATGAGTTAGGACCATCAGGCAGTTTGCTTACTCAAAAATGACTCAGTAACTTCATTATTTTAGCATCATCTATGTGTACTTTTACCAAGTGTGAGTCTTAAATAAGCGCTAATTCGATGGATCCCAAAAAGAATGAATGTTTGAAAGGGAATTGGGGGGGTCACAAGGATGGGAGGGAGGCTGGAAGTGGTTTATCAGGGTGGAAGGAATCTAGGGGGGGGTTGGGGATTAAATCACTTTATACGTGTATGAAATTGTCAAATTTATTAAAAGTTTAAAAACGAATGTATGCATATTATACATATATATAAATAAAGAATTAACATCAAGGAACAAGAATATAAAAGCACAAATGCTCACAATAGTGATCAACATGTTTATATGACTGAGATTTCTAATCAATAAGCTTTTTAGTAATGAGAATCATACACTTCTTCTTAAGGAGAAACTAAACCTTCCCTAGCTGTAAATTAACTTCCTGTACAAGGTGTTCTATGGGGAAAATAAATTCTTTATAAATAATGTCCTCAGTATGTTTATTAGATAATAAATTCCAACAATAGTAAACTATGACACAGGGAAGGTGATGTGCAAACCACTAATTTAATTCTGTCCTAGGATGTAGTTTATGGTCATATGGTTTATGGAAATGAGGACTGAGAGCAGTAATAGAAGTCAATACAATACATCTTCTGTATGTTGTGTGACCTGCTGAACCCATCACTTGTTACCTCTGGTTCTTCATTGTACAGCCGAGTGTAGTCACCTGCATTGACTCAGGGGTCCTGATGACTCAGGGCCTGGGGATTCATTGCCAGCAGGAATGACAAAGTCGCTGCTGTCCTGGCGCTCATATTCTAGTCAGGGGGTAGATTGTAGAATCTCTTGTGATTAGTTTATATTCCGAAACATATCGGATGAACCAGGGTTTCTTTTTCTCTTGGACCACGCTAATATTTGGATTTCAAGAAGTATTTTTCTTTCACTCACATTTGCCATACTCTTTGGCATAGTGTTGTCCACTCAGAAGCATCTCTTGATTCTTTGTCGTATCACTGTATATATTAGATCAGTAACCGTGTCCCTCTTTGTTCCTATACCATAGCAACATTTCTCTTCCTCCCTTCTTTCCCATTCTCTTCCTTCTTTCCCCTCTCCCTTCTTCCCTCCTTCCCTCCCTCTTTTCCTCCCCACCTCCTCTCCTCTCTCCCACTTTTCATTCTCTGTTGAACTCTCTGCTTAGGGCATTTTCCATTTTATTAAAATTTGCAAAGAATCGACTTTCAGTACTGCTGAATTTTACTTTGTATTTTATTGATTTTTAAAAAATCATTTCTTCTGCATCAGGGGTAATAGATAGCCCCTTTTGCTAGATGGAAGCTTGGAGCATTGATTTTTTTTCCCAACCTTGTTCCTTTCCCAGCACTTGCATTTAAAGGTATAAGCTGTTCCACACCCCAGAAATGTCAGTATATTGAACTTATTGTATAGTTCCATTCAAATGCAATTGTCAGCGTGATTGTCATGTGTCAGGAGACTGTGATCTTCAGAAGTGGATTGTCCAGTATCCAGCTATGTCTTTCTTTATTGCTTTCTATTTTAGTGCAGTTATGAGAGAGAACACACTGCAGTTCTTTGAAACGTGTTGAGAGCTCCTTTCTGCCCTGAAAGAAAGCCTGCAGGTGTTGGGTGCAGCATCTCAGATAAGACAGATTAAAATTGGCTTACTGTGTTATTCAAATCTCCCGTACCTTTGTTGTTACTTTTGTGTGTGTGTTTGACCATCATGGAATGTTTTATAATCTCCAGCTACTACTGTAAACTCATCTATCTTTTTTTAAGTTCTATTAATTTTTGTCTCATATGCTTTGAAGCAGTGTTAATAGGTACACGTAGGACTATTAAGTTTCCTTACTATATTCTTACCACTGCGAAGTTCTCTGCCTCACTTTCTCTTGGTGTCATATCATGATTCCTGTGCTGAAGTTGGTTTGTTTCTGATATTAGTATATATCATCACATCTGTGTACATCATTGCACTTCTAATTTGCCTGTGTCCTTATACTTAAAGCATCTCTTTAAAATCTATGTATTTGTGTCTTTTTTCTTTCTTTCTTTGCTGTTCTTGTTAATTCGGTTTGGGGAATCTTTGTATTTTAAGTCATTTACATTTAATGTGATAACTGAAAACTGGGCTTACATTTTCCATCTTGATGTTCATTGTTCCATGTATTCTTTGTTCCTTTTTTCCTGCCTGCATGATTTTTTTAACAAAATAATTGAGCATTATATTGTCATCTCTATTAGCTCATTAGCTCTTTATTACATTCCTTTAGTAGCTTCCTAGTGGTCACAGTATTGCATCCATTTGGGCTCTGTAAAGGAACAGAACTGATAGAATAAATTCATATATGTATGTATTCATTCTATATATGTATGCATACATTATATGTGTATGTATATGTATACATATTTATATATGGAATTTATTAGAGTGGTATACAGGCTGTGGTCTGGGTACTCTAGCAATATCTCACAATGGAAAGGCCAAGAATCCAGTAGTTGTTCAGCCCACGAGACTGAATGTCTCAGCTGACCCATTTGGGCACGGGAGTCCTAAAGGATTCCTGGAAAGCTAGCTGCTGATCTTGTCTGTGTTGGAATCCCAAAGAAATAGGTGAAAAAACAGCAAAAGAATGCCTCAGCAATGGAGTAGATGAACTTGCCAGCAAGAGCGCGAAGGCAAGCAGGCAAAAAGCAAAACCTTCCTGTTTCCATGTCCTTTTATATGGGTTGTTACTAGAAGATGGGGCCCAGGTTAGGTGGGCCTTCATTTCTCGAATAATCACATCAAGAAAATCTCTCACAGGCCAGGCATGGTGGCATGCACCTTTAATCCCAGTACTCAGGAGGCAGAGGCAGGTTGGTTTCTGAGTTACAAGCTAGCCTGGTCTACAAAGCCAGTTCTTGTCTGTAGGACAGCCAAGGCTACACAGAGAAACAATATCTCAAAACAAAACAAAAAAAAAAAGAAGAAAGTCACTCACAGGCATGCCTAGAGCCTGTGTTTTACTTGATTCCAGATGTAGTAAAGTTGACAACCAAGCCTAGCTATCACAAGAAAGGACTCTTGAATTACATATACTATCTTAAATTGTATTTCACTGTTTTCCTAGTAAGGAAACTTAATTTAAGTAGTCAATAGATGCTATAGTTAATTGAGTTTATATATAGTCATGTGTTTGCCCATTTGGGTGTTTGTTCTTTCTGCAACTCAGTACTTCCAACTGGAATCACTCTTCTTTGGTCTGAAAACACTCTGGTGCTTTTGTGGTGTGGATCAACTGGCAGTGAGTTCCAGTTTATGCTTGTCCCAAAGCATCTACTTTATTACCCTATGAAGTTGCATTTCTTCTAGCTTCTATTGTTTGCGTTGCAAAACCAACTCTGACTCTTTGGGGGTTTCGTGCCTTTAGTCCTCTCTGGCCAACTTCCTTTTCTCTCTATTCTTCCTTCCTTCCCTTCCCTCTGCCCCTTTCTTCTCTGCTTTCTCAGGGCTCTAGTCACAGATGATAAAGGCTTGTCCACTGAGCTATACTGCAGCTTCCCTCTGGTCAACTTTAAGATTTCTCTCATAAACTAGGTGGGGTGATGCATACTGAGAGACACTGAGGCAGGAAGGTCACTTGTGTCCACAGTTTGACAGCAGCTGGACAGCAAAGCAAGGCCTTTGACTCAATATTTTTTCTCTGTGTGTTTTTGGTCTCAGCAGTTGGACTATTTTATTTTATTCTACTTGAATTTTTCTAAACTTCCTGAATCTGTGGGCTGATGTTTTCATCAGCTTTTGAATATTTTTATCCACATCTTGAGCTATTTCTTGTGTTACATGTCCACTCTCATTTCTTCTGGGGATATAAGAATGCATATGTTAGGCTCTTTAACTAGGTCCCATATGTCTTCTGTGCCTTTTTATTTTTCCTTTTTTCTTTTTCTTTCCTTATTTCTTTCTCTGCTTCATTTTGAATACTTTATTTACTGTTTTTGTTATTTATTTGTTTATTTTACCAAAACTATCTTCTGTCGTGTTTCGTGTCTTTTAAAGCCCATTTTTATTTTCATGCATGGAGTATGTTAATTGGATATTTTTAAGACTCCAACTTGTGTTAAAGTTGTTGGTCTTTTCACTCACTTTGTTCATCTTTTCCTGTTTTCTTTGCCTCCTGTGTAGTCGTTTTAAAGTCTATATCTTAAAGACACAGTGAGATTGCGTATGTATTAGCCTTTCTTGCCTGTGTTGACTCTCTTTTAGGCGTTCACTTCCTTTTACTCTTTGCGTGCTTCAGAATTCTTCATTACGCACCAGGCTTTCTGCATTCCAGAAGTATAAGAGTCCTAGGAAATCATGTTGTTTTCTCTTGCAGAGCATGTAGGTCAAGAAACTACTGATGTCAGCAAATGCGGCTGAGTTGAACTGTGTCTGAGTTCAGCTTAGGTTGACCTAACCTATCTGTTTTGTCCTTGTCTTAGCTGTGACCATCTTTGACTTTTGACAGAGAACCTGGAAGGTCTACCTCTTGATCCCTTAAACACTATGGGAGATTTTTTGTCCACATTTTGGGGTNTGGATTTAGCTTTTTATTCAGCTCCAAATCTTTAGTAGATTTCTTATTTATTTATTCAGTATGTGTATGTGTGTGGTGTATATGCATGTGTGTGTGTCTATATGTGTGCCTTCAGCTGTGTATATACAAGTGTGCATGTGTGAATGCTAGAAGTCACCTTAGGGTATTTTCCTCAATCTTTCTCCAGCTTATTTTTAGACAGAATCTCTCAGTGCGCACGGAGCTCATTGATTCACCTAACCTGCCTGACTATCGAGGTCCAGCTATCTACTTGTTTCCATTCCCTAGTCCTGGGGTTATACATGTGTGCTGCCTCACACAGATTTTTACATGGGTGCTGGGAGTCCAAACTCAGGTTCTCATGCTTGCTGAGACATCTCCCTAACTCCAGGACTATCTTTCAAGAGTGATACCTTTTACGTATTTATTCCAGGCTCCTTTGCCTAATGAGACTTGAACTTAGTGGGACTTGAGCATTAGCAGGGATCAGTTCTCACTCCGCCATCCCAGCGTGCCTGATCCCAGGCGCCTCTAGAACCCCACCCATCCTTCAATGTATGTCCTAGGGGAAAACTTCAGCCATAGTGTCTGAGGCTCCTTCACATTCCCAACCTATGCAATTATCAAGCACTCCACTGGTTCCATTTCTCCCAAATAGACCTTCAAATAGGCCGAGTATCTCTGCTTACACCAGAACAAGCCTGATCTCGTGATCAACAGCAATCCAGCTCTTGTTAGAGCACTTCCTTCTCCAGAATTGTGTTTTATTTTCTTTTAGAGATGTGCAAATTGCACCTTTTTTTGGATGACACAATTTTTAATTGAAAAAGGTTTTCTCATACAATATATTCCGATCATAGTTTCCCCTCCCCCAACTCCTCTTACATCCTCCCCACCCACCAAATTCCACTCCCTTTCTTTTTATCTCTCTTTAGAAAATGAACAAATAAAAGCCATAATAAAAAAAGAAAGAACATAGGGAACACAATGCATTTCATAAAAAACGACAGTTAGAAACCATAACATACAAGCAAAAGGCCAGTGAGACAAACACTGTCCAAACAAAGTGTCTTCGGGTGACTATTGCTGTGATAAAACACCATGACCAGAAGCAGCTTGGTAAGGGTAGGGTTTATTTCCCTCACAGTTCCATATAACACATCAAAAGCAGTGAAGGCAGGAACTCATTCAGGATAGGAACCTGGAGTCAGGAACTGATGTGGAGGCCATGGAGGGGTGCTGCTTACTGGCTTGCTCCTCATGGCTTGCTCAGCCTGCTTTCTTAAAGAACCCCAAGACCACCAGTCTAGGGATGGCACCACCCACAATGGGATGGGCCCTTCCACATCAATCACTAATTAAGAAAATGCCTTACAGCCAGATCTTATGGAGACATTTTCTCAGTTGAGGCTCCTTCCTCTCTGATGACTCTAGCTTGTGTCAAGTTGACATAAACTAGCCAGTACACAAAGTACTATGAGACAAAAAGTCTACAAAAATGCCATTGAGTTTGTTTTATGACGGTCATCTATTGTTGGACATGGGACCTACCTTTAAGTGTGGTCCATACTCAGTGAGACTCCATTGGAAAGAACTAATTTTTCCTTTGCAAGCAACTGTCAGTTGGGGATAGCTTGGTTAATGGTGCACGCCTGTGCCCCCTTCTCCCTCTCCGCATTGCGATGGAACCCATCTGGTTTGAANTTGTGCAGGCATGCTGCCAAGTCACTGTAAGTTCATATGTGCATCCATCCTGGTGTATTTGGATGACACTGTTTCCTTGGAGTCGCCCATCCCCTCAACTCTTACACTCTTCCTGCCTCCTCTGCTACGCAGCTCCCTGAGCCCTAGAGGGAAGGACTTGATGAAGACATCCCATTTAGGACTGGCTGTTCCAAAGTATCTCAGTCTCTTCACATTGTTCAGTTGTGGGTCTCTGTGTGGTCTCCCATCTACTGCAAGAGAAAGTTTCTCTGATGATGGCTGAGCTAGGCATTGATCTGTANCAGAATGTCATTCGGAGTCATTTTATTGCTGTTTTTCCTTCGCAGAGCAATCATATTTGGTTTTCTCCTAGGCCCATACCCTGTCTAGTCTCAGATTTTTGCCCACCTGAGCAGTGTCAGGCATGGATTCCATCTCATGGAGTTCTGAAATCTAGTCAGAAAGTGGTTGGTTTTGGTTACTGCCACAGTGTTTGTGNTACTATTACACCAGTGTATCATGCAGGCACGTCACTGTTGTAGACGGCAGAGTTTGTAGCTGGTTGGTGGTTACCTTCCTCCTCTGTAGCATGCAGACTAACTTCCAGGACCATAAACACTGCTCAGCAGGGGTGAAAGCTCTAGGTAGACACCAGCCCCACTTCTCTGTGTTNAATGAGATATGTAAATGTAGTCTTCAGCAGTAGAGTCTTACTATCAGTTTGTGGAGAGCAACCACAAGCCTTGGCATTAGCCTGAGATGTTTAAGGGTTTCCATGGGGCCCCTTNGGCCAACAACTCAACTGGATGCAACCCCTTCCTGGCACTGGAGGTTTTACTTAGCAAAAGAGGTCTAGTTAAGGCATTGTCTCCCCATTACCTGGTTAGTCCATTTAAATTTCTTTCATATATGTATATATTTTAAGAAGCTTCTACAGTAGTAGGTTCCCATAACTCCTCAAATGGCCCTTATTATTAGTTGCTCCTCCCTGTATTCCTGCCCTTATCTCTCTCTTCCATCCCCTTCCCTATTTAATTCTCTCACGCCAGTATCCCATACTTGTCTTTCATAACTGTATATTCTATTTCCCCTTCCTTGGGAGATTGTATCCTCTCCACTAGTCCCTTACTCTACACCTAACCTCCGTGGTCATATGGATTGAAGCATGTCTACCAAGTGCTTAAATGCTAACATCCACATATAAGAGCAAACATTACACTATTTGTCTTTTAGGGTCTTTTTTCTAGAAGTTTAGTTCAATGATTTTATGATTGCTTTCATCAATCTTCAAAATATATAAAAGTACGGTATATATAGAAGGAAAGGGATATATATCTATAGATAGATAGATAGATAGATAGATAGATAGATAGATAGATAGATAGATTAGATAGATTCCCTCTAGTATTGGTTAGCTTTCTTGTTGCTGTGAATGAAATACCTGACAGAAACAACTTAAGGGAAGAAGGGCTTGCTTGGGCTCATGGTTTCCAAGGGTTACAGTCCATCATGAGTAGGCTAGCCCATGCCCTTTGTTTTTTTGTTGAACAGTATTTTGTGGTTTGATATTACTTGAAGAAAGTAAAGTTTGATTTCCCTCTTTTCCTACACTTTTTTAAAAATTTTAAGTGTCTGTGAACAAAGACCTCTAAGACATAAATGAGAACTTGTAAGTTAATGACTTCCCTTGATGGGACGCCGGTTTTCCATTTAGAATGGAAATATTTGTATTTCTGAAAAGATACAGATATTTTGTATANTTGGAATTTTCTTTATAGTCTGTAAATATTTATCTAATAGAGCCAAATGATGAAGATTACTATTTTTTTTGTTTGTATTTAGACATTTGTTCTCCTTAAAAGTAAGCCCCTTAAGGAAGGCACAGGATCTTCAACCTTCAGCAAGATGTGTTTTTTTATTTAATGTTTAACTTATTTTAAATTATGAGAAATAACAAGAACATATGAAAGNTAAGAGTATAAATATACTACTCTGCCTCCCACCACAGCTTTGCTATTCCTGTCTTTCAGTGATGATTTAAATGGAATAGCTTCTATAATGTACTTTTCCTTGTGTAACCTTTTTTAAAATGTATCTTCAAATGGTCATTAATTAGGAATCTAGTCTATGTTGTCTTCATTCCGATTTTCTTTTTAGTAAAGATTCCATTTTTCATTTGCTCATCTCTAGCAGATTCGATTGGCAACAAGAATGTTTATTTTTACTTTTCTTCTTTGTGTCCAAATGAAATAATAATTAATATCATTGCCTGTTGAATATTGCATGTGTGGAGTCCCTTGAATGGCCCCTCAGCTGTGTTACTTGAAAACTGCAGCAGATATTCAAACACTGGTCCTTTTCTGTGTGGGTGTGTTTTCCAGGCGTGACATTCAGGCTCATGAACCTTCAGAGAATGGTTTTGTGCCTTTTCAGCNAAAATTACTGTACAGCAGCACAACCTTGGACTTTGTAAACTTCTTCCTGTCATTGACATTTTGTTGTTGTTTCTGTCACGTACATGGAAACCATCCTTTCAGGGTGTTGCCCAGATGATACTACTCAAAGCTTTGTGTAGCTTAAGCCATTAAAAAAAAATACATGTTCAGAATTTTCATTTTAAAAATTTCTTTCACACATTTTTATGCATTTCTGGTAGAAGACAAGAAAGTTTTAAAAAGATGGGGTCACTAGGTTGAGGAGGAGTCAAGTATCGAAATCAGAGGAGCTGGGTAGTCAAGGATATGCAGTTCCTTAAGCATTAAATCCTAATAGCTCACTAGATTCTGGGGTGGAAGCCAATGGAATGTTTTTTGCTNGGGCACTGGAGTTATGCAAATAGACGTTACTGCACACCCAGGGTTTCATGATTGAGAAAGTAAACTTGTACATTTCGTTTTTTGTGTTTTTTTTTCCATAGGTTCAAAAAGGCATTTGAGTCTGAGCCAACACTACAGTCAGGAATTAATTATGCAGTCCTCTTGCTGGCGGCTGGGCACCAGTTTGAATCCTCCTTTGAGCTTCGGAAAGTTGGTAATTGCAGCTTGATTTTTTTTTTTTTTAAGGGAATCAAGAAACTGGACCCAAATTCAGTTCAAACTAGAAGACCCTTGTGCTTTTTATTATATCTAATCTAAATTTGGGGTGGGTGAGGCCAGTAGATTCCCCCGGATCAGAATTTCATACTATNGCACAGAATTTAGTATTGGGATATAATTCACATTTGTGCTTTATCTTTTTCTGGGTTCATATTGTTACAACTCAAACTCATATTGATGATACGAATTTTTCACTCAGTCCCCGGGTCCCAGGTCCAGTTAGTTTTGTGGAATATTGGGCGTGTTTAAGATCGTGTGTTCCTAGTGCTTTCAATGGAAAACCAAAAGGAAAGAGACTGCTGGGTACAGTGATGCACCCCTGTAGGCCCAGGACTTGGGAGGGGGAGGTTTAGAGGACCAAGAGTTTACGAGCATCAGTGGCTACATAGTGAATTCAAGGATAGCCTGGGCTACATGAGCCTCAAGACTACAACAAAATTCAAATGGAAGGAAGGGAAAGAGGGAGGGAGGGAAGCAAAGAGGAAGAGAGGGAAGGTAGGCAGGCTAACTGGCTGACTTCTAGTTTGTTGTTTGTTTGTTTGTTTTTGTTTTTGCCTCAAACACAGGTGCCCCTGTGATTTCTTAGTGGTGGGTGGTGAAGCCTTCAAAGCCCCCAGAATAACAGTAAAGTAGTTAACAGTCTTGGTGGTAACTGGTCCCCTCAGAGACTCTTTCTGAATTGTTGTCCTTGATAGAGTGTGCCCTTNGCTCCTGTATCTGTAGGATTACTTCATCTGCTGGTCTTCTTTTGGAATTTAACAAAATTAGGATTGACATCTTTGTGAATCGGTTTTGAGTGATGGCTTCTATTAAGGTTTTGGTAGCATTTTTTTTTTTAAATTGTAAGTTACTAGATCCTAGAATATCTTCTGTGGTAACCAGATGTTTTTCTGGTGAATGGTTAAGCCCCTCTTTAGAGACCTTCCCAGCTCTTAGAGGAATTATTACCACAGCCACAGAAGTCTTGGGCCTTATTTTTCACAAGAGAAAAAACACTTAGGTTAATTAAATTATCATTATANAAGAAATTTTTCTTAATATTTTAAGCCTGAAAATGATTTAAGTATCTCCAAGGAAAAATAAATCCCATACTTTTTAGAAATGTCATCTGAGAAGGGCTTTTAAGATTTCCATCATGTACTGTTCTGAGATATTTTTGAAGGTAAATAGAGTCCCAGGCTCAAAAAGGATAAAATCTAATGATAACCACTGCTGAGTTGCACTGGTATTAAAGCAGCAAGCTCNACTTGACATTATGCGTTAGTTGGATCACTTCACCTTTTGTCTGAAACTAAGTGAAATAATTTTTTGGTTGATAACTAAAATCAGAGAAAATGAACATCAACTTTGTGCCTTTTAAAAATGACACTAAAACATTGCATCTTGATTTAAAAACTCGATCATAGCCCAAACTTCCTCTACATCAGTGGTCTGAACATTTTGTTGCTGGANGCTGGAAGACAGATGAAGTTTTGTTAAGGCCCTTCANTCCTTATGGGATCTGACACTGATTTGCGTCTGTAGGTTGAGCAGTAATAGTGGTTTGGAAATGTACTTATTCTTGGTCTCAGTTTTAAGTGGTGTGTAGATGAGAACAGTCATCGTGCTGAGATTGGGAGAACTGTGGTGGAACTTCACAAAGTAAACACTGTATTTTATTCCAAGAAGAACTCATATGTTGAATAAACATTTAGAAACATGAGGTTGACTTTAAATTTTTGGAAATTGGGCTGGGGAGATAACTCATTTGGCAAAGTACATGCCGTGCAATCAGGAAAACTTGATTTTGACTGACCAACCCTNCACCCCAGCACACATAAGAAAGCTTGATGTGATGGGCCACTTCCAGTCCTTTTTGTTGAAGTGGAGACAGACAGCCTCGATCCCTGGGGTTCCCTGTCCAGACAGCCTACCCAACTTAGTGAGCTTTAGGCCAGCAAGAGACCCGATCTCAAAAATAAACAAGTACTAAGATGAATGGCACTTGAGGAACCACACCAGAGGTTGACAGCTGGCCTCCATACGTGTGTGTGTGCACACAGACCCACACACACACACATATGCATTCTCCTCACACACAGAGACATGCACAACAAATTAAATTATTTAAATTTGGAAATTTCACCACATATCAAGACTTACAATTTGATATGATGGTGAATTTTAGCTGCTATAACAGCCAAGTTTTAAGCTTCTACAATACTACCATGTAAAACATAAATTTTATACCTGCATTAAATGATACTTAGCTTTCTAGGTTATATTTCATTCAGTTATAAATTATACCAATCAAAAATGGGTTGACCCAAAATTAATTTTAATATAGTAAGATTAGATTATGTGTATTTTCAAGAAAAATTGCTTTGGGCAAATAAATTAATAAGCTAATATAACAATATTAGATAGTATACAAGGAAAAGAAAGCTAATAGCATGTTTGGCATTTTTAAAGATACAATTGTATTCCATTAATTCTCTAATCAAAAATTTTAAGTTTATGTCTCCTTCCATTCATTGTGTTGACATCCTAAAACATGAGTTAGTCTTAATTACTAAGTTATTATAATAATCATATTTGTCCTTACAATACCCTTTCTTTGCTTTCTAATGAAGGAAAAAATTAAAATTTGAAGTATAGTAAGAAAATCACTAAATCTGAACCTTTCCCAATTTATCATCTTACGTTTGAAATCTTTAAGAAGTAATTCTTANCTGTCATGTCTGTAGCAGAAGATTCTATTAGTCGTTTTCTGTTGCTATAACTAAGTATCAGAGGATGGATCATTTACTTAGATCACAAGTTTGCAGGTTGAAAGTCCAAGGTCAAAGAGCTCCACTGATGTGGTCTCTTGGCTGCATCCCATTATGATGGATGTCAGGAGGGAACAGGTACATGATGATGCAGGGATGTAGGGATGATGCAGGGATGTAGGTATGATGCAGGGATGTAGGGATGATGCAGGGATGTAGGGATGATGCAGGGATGTAGGGATGATGTAGGGATGATGCAGGGATGTAGGGATGATGCAGGGATGTAGGGATGATGCAGGGATGTAGGGATGATGCAGGGATGTAGGGATGATGCAGGGATGTAGGGATGATGCAGTGACTAGGCTTGCTCTGTCTTGTGTAACAAGTCTTTCACTAGGAACTGATGAAGGCCCCCATTAGAACAACCTTGATCCCTTCTGAAGACAGTGAGGACAGTGACTCCAATGAGCTAACCACCTCCCTGTAGGCTCTATTTAGTAATGGTTCTAATACTTCCCAATACCATTATACTAAGCCCCAAGCTTCTAGTACATGAACCTTAGAGACTTACGTTCAAGAGATGACTGAACTATGGCGTACTCTTAGTTATAGTTTTGGTTTTGTTTAAGGTTATNCTAATTGCTTCATAGGTCTTAACTTTTGGATAATAACTGATGGTTCAACTACTTAGAATTAGCATTTAACACTCAGGACCATGTCCTAAACCTTCTTTCTATTTTAAGCTTCATAAGCTTTAAAATAACATTCAGTGAAAAATAGTTTCTCACATGCTCTGTGGAATTTTTAAAATATGATACATTGTATGGAGAGTCAGAATTACTGTTTTGGGTCCATATCAGTAATGATGATGTAGAAAAAAAGAAACCTGTGTTTAGAAATAAGATGAATTATTATTTCAATCTCATTTTCTCTGAGCATTAAAAAGTACAGAACAGGGCCAGGACTATAGCTCAGGTTGGTAGTGTGCTTGCTTGGCATGCGGGAAGCCCTGGGGTCAATCCCAGCAACACATAAACAGGGCCTGGTGGCTACACCTGTAATCCCAGCACCCGGGAATGGAGGCAGGAGGATCAGAAGATCAAGGCCAGCCTTGGCTGTACAAGAGAACCCTGTGCACA